>PVJI01006258.1:0-88241 GCA_004026765.1 Micronycteris hirsuta | reverse complement strand
GCTTTTCATGATTTGAAATATCTCTCTCCAGCCCCTTCTTGCTTGGAAGGTCTCCTTTGAGAAATCCGCTGACAGTCTTATGGGGATTCCTTTGTAAGTAACTGTCTCTTTTTCTCTTGCTGCTTGTAAGATTCTTTCCTTATTCTTGACCTTGGGTAATGTAATTATGATGTGCCTTGGTGTGTTCCTCTTTGGGTCCTGCTTCTTTGGGGTTCTCTGAGCTTCTTAGATTTCCAGGAAGCCTATTTCCTTTGCCAGATCTGGGAAGTTTTCCTTCATTATCTGTTAAAAAATACGTTCAATTTCTTGGTGTTCCTCTTGTCCTTCTGGCAGCCCTATGATCTGGATATTGGATCGTTTACAAATGTCTCTGAGGTTCCTGAGACCCTCCTCATTTTTTGAATTCTTGTTTCTTCCTTCTGGTCCACCCCATTGGTTTGAGATCCAACCTCCTTTTTTTTCCTGTTGGTTCCCTGTAAATCTTCCTCCATTATCCTTATCGTATTCTTCATCTGTTCAACTATTTGCGTCCACCTATCTTCCAGTTTTGTTAACATTTTGATTACAAGCATTTTAAATTGCGCAGCTGATAGGATGACTATGTCGTCATCCGTTAGTTGTAATTTGTTCTGATCTTTCATTTTGGCCATTTTCATTCTTTTTATCTCGGTGCACTTGTCGGCTGGCAGGTGCCTGCAACCTGGGTCGCTTTTTGGATGACGATGCCTCTGGGGGCGGGGCCTGGGAGGAAGCAATGGCGACCTCTGATCACCGTGGGCTCCCATCACTCCTCCGCTCCCCAGTTCCCCACCGCCTTTTCTGCCAGACTCGGTTCTGCTGGCTCAGCCCTGGCCTCTCTCCGGCAGCGTCGCTGGCTTGCGGGATTCACCCGTTGTTCGGGGCCACGCCCTGTTCATGCGCTGGCGGCGTGAGTCCCTCCGTGAGAGCTGCCTCTCACTCCGCTCCTCTGCTCGGTTCTGCCCTGCTTACCGTCCTGGATGTTCGTCTTCTCCTACCTCCTGGGTGTCGGACTTCCCTTCAGTTCGATTCTGTCCGTTCTGGTTGTTTAATTTTTCACTACTGTGTTCGTTGTTTAGACACTCTGGATGTGCGGGCAGCGAGTGCATCCACCTACGCCGCCATCTTGGCGGAAGTCCCAAATCATTATTATATGAAATGTTAAAGGGACTTATTTAAGAAAAAGAGGAAGATCAAAACTATGAACAATAAAATGGCAAAAGTACCTATCTATCGACAATTGAATCTAAAAAACAAACTAAGCAAACAAGAACAGAGACAGAATCATGGATATGGAGAGCAATTTGATAGCTGCCAGATGGAAGAGGGTGTGGGAGAATGGGTGAAGAGGTGAGGGGATTAAGAAGTACAAATAGGTAGTCACAGAATAGCCGTGGGGATGTAAAGTACAGTATAGGAAATGGAGAAGCCAAAGAGCTTACACGCATGACCCACGGACATGAACAGTGTGAAGGAATTGCTTGGGGGGGTGGGGTACTGGGTAGAGAGGGGCTAAGGGGAAAAATCAGGACAACTGTAATAGCATAATCAATAAAGTATAAGTTTTAAAGATGACTTTGGCATTATCAGGCAAAGTTGAAGATATGTATATCCTATAACCCTGCCTGTGTACCAGGTGTGTAGAACTTTCACTATAATATTATATAATAGCTCAAAACCTGAAACAGTACAAACATCCATCAACAGTAGAATGAAAAAATACACTGTGTATCAATGGAAAACTATAGAGCACAGAAAAATCATAATCTTGAATAGATTTCAAAAACATAACCTTAAGCAAAAGTAGAACATCAAAGAATACATTTAATAAGATTCCGTTTATATAAACGGGCAACACTAAGCATTAAACTGGGACGCATACGTAGGTGCTAACACTGAAGAAAAGCAAAGGTTAACACAAAAATCAAGGCAGGGGTTGGGTATCGCAGAGGAAGAGAAGAATGGGACTGAGGCAGAGCACGCAGCGTTTCTGAGACACTGACACTGACAGCGTCATTTCTTTATCAAGGTTGCGTCCCATGGTTGTTTCTTTTCCATGGGTTGTTTTATTTTAACATATACATGTTTTATCTTTCTATACTTGATATATTTTTTTCTAATTGAGAGCATACAAACTTCTAGCAATGGCTTATTCAGTAATTCAGACCAACCCTCCCAGTGAGAACAGCTACAAAAGCTGAACAAAACAATGATGATAACAAGAATAATAAGTGTTGTTATTTTTATGAAGAAACTGAAGCCCTAGGGAAATTAATAAGGCAGGGAAAAGTGACCAGGTCATGATTTGGAAGAAAATATAAAGCAGAAAGCTGAGTGTCCGGGGCTACTTTCCCCAGGGGCAATTTGCCAATTCTGGAAGGGAGGGCTGACAGGCTGAGAGTCGTAATAGTGCCCCAGACACTTTTGTGAAGCAAGTGGACCAAAGTTCACATTCAGGGACCCCCCCAGAGGAGGAGCCCTGGTCACGCTCCCTGCCATGTGGACCTGGAAACATGAATAGCTGCTTTGAAGGAAGAATAAATGGAAAGTAGAGCAGCCCTGGAAGGCACTGCCAATCAATTTCCCATCAACTCAGTGCCTGAAACTGGCTAATGCCCTTGATGCCTTCCGAAAGCAAAAGTAAAGGCTCCCTGGAGGAGGAAGATAACATAATCCAAGGCCTACATTATTCGGTTTATTCTAAAAATGCAAAGCTGGTTTAACATTAGAAAGAGTAATTAATGTAATGTTATTTTGTAATGCAATAGTAACATAAGGGAAAAGTACATCATCTACATAGGTACAAAAATGTATTTAATAAAAATAGTGACAACCATTAATATTTTTTTAAAGTCCTAATAAATCAAGAACATAAAGTAACTTTCTGAATCAGGTAACAGATTTTCTCAACAAATCTACTGTACAAATTATACTTACGGCGAAATGCTGGAAGGTGCCCCTGCTATCATTTCTACTCAACCTGTACTAGAGGTTCAAACCAGTACAACGAGGAGAGAAAATAAATTAGAAGTATAAGGATTGTAAGGGAAGCAGTTAAATCAATTGAACAGAATATGAGGAAATAAATGAAATTTAACCCCTAACTTTATACCATATGTTAAGTCAGTGGTTCTCAAGTGAGGGTATTTTTGTCCCTCCAAGGAACTTTTAGCAGTTCTGGGAACATGGACGGCTAAAATTAGGGACAAAATTACCTTCACTTGAGAACCAACTATTTAAGAAAGGAACAATGCTAAATATTATAAAACTAGTATAAAAATAGAAAAATGAAGAAATTCTTCCCAACTAGTTATATGAGGCCAGCATCATTTTAATTGCAAAACCGACAAAAATATAGTAAAGAAAAATGACAGACCAATCTCGCTCATTAATATAGATGCCAAAATCACAATAAAAATTTTAGCAAACTAATCCAGTGATAATATTAAGAATAAGGAAGACTTCAACACAATCTGAGTACTCCAGGAATGTAAGGGTGATATAATGTTAGAAAACCAGTAAGTTAAGATGTACTGATAACCTAGAACAAAGATGATGAAAGTTTTCCCTCTGAGAATGAACAGGCAATAAGAGTGCCTGCTTGTCCCTCACCACTTCTGTTCAACATTTACTGAAGATTCTTGACAATGCAATAAAGAAAAAACTAAATAAAGAGAAGGAAGAAATAGGATAAAAGAAAAAGCAATGTCTTTATCCACAAATTATATGTTTTTATGCATAGGTAATCCAAATGAATCTATATTATTATAATTAATAAATGAATTAAATAAGGCTATGAACACAAGGTCAATGTACAAAAATCAAATTATATTTATATACCAGCAACCAACACTTAGAGAATATTTTTAAAGATATCACTTAAAATAGCATCAAAAATATTTAATACCTAGGACTAAATCTACTGAAAAAATATGGAAGTCCTCTGCACTAAAAATTATAAAACATTATTGATAGAAATTGAAGAAGATTTAAATAAATGCAGAGTTATACCAAGTACTTAGATTGGAAGACTGAATATTATCAGTATGTCAGTTTTCCTTAATTTGATCAATCTATAAATTTAATACAATTTCAATTTTAAAATCTAATAAGGTTTGTATATGGAAATTGAAAAGCTAATTATAAAATTTATATGGAAATGCAAAGGGTTAAAAAACATTCCCCTGGCTAGTGTGGCTCAGTGGATTGAGCACTGACCTGCAAACCAAAGGGCCGCCAGTTCAATTCCCAGTCAGGGGACATGCCTGGGTTGTGGGCCAGATCTCCAGTCGAGGACGTTCAAGAGGCAACCACACATTGATGCTTCTCTCCCTCTCTTTCTCCCTTCCTTTCTCTAAAAATAAAAAAGTAAAATCTTAAAAAAAATAAAAGAAACACTAAAACATTCCTGAAGAAGAAAAAAAGGTCAGAGTATTAAATCTACCAGACAACCAATCTTATTAAGTTTCAATATTTAAGATATTATGATATTGGTGTAAGGATAGATAAATCATATAGATCATGAGACATAACTGAGCCCAAAACCCAACTCAGAGATATAAAGACAAAGGTGCCACTGCTAAGCTGTGAAGAAAATACAGTGTTTTAAATAAATGGTTTCCGTGCAAATTGGATAGCTACCCATCCCCTACCTCTACACACGAAATCAACTCCAACTGGATTGCAGATCTAAAGAAAAAAAAAAGAACCTTAAGAACTGCACTGTCCTTAGAGTGGCTATGAGTTGCCTGTGACTATTTAAGTTTAAATTAATTAAAAGTAAATAAAATTAAAAATTTATCTTCTCAGTTGCATTAGCCATCATGTCAAGTGCACAGCCGGCACACGGTGTCCTGAACAGGGCACAGACAGAACACTGCCATCATCACAGACAGCGCTACTGGGCAGGGCCACTCTAGAACAGGGTTTGGAAAACTGTGGCCTGCGGAACAAATCTAAGCCCACTGCATGTTTTTGTAATTGAGCTTTATTGACACACAGACATACCTATGCATTTACACATTGTCTGTAGCTGCTTTCACATCCAGCTTTTCTACATATGTCCATGGCTGCTTTCACACTACAATGGCAGAGTTAAGTAGTTGTGGTAGAGATCATATGACCACAAAGTCTAAAATAATTATTATCTGAACTTTCCAGAAAAATTTTATAGACCGTGCTCTAGAAGATAACACAGGAGAGTTTATTCATAACCTTGGGGGTCTTAAGCAGGTCAGGAAATATATAACTATGAATAAAAATTGTTAAATGGAACAAAATTAAGATTAAGAACTTCTTTTCATCAAAAGATATCGACTAACTGAGAATGCAAGCTACAGAATGAGAACTTGTAACACACATAAGACAAAGAACTCTTTTCCCAATGGGGACGAAAAAGGGGCCACATACAGAACCTGACAAGCTCGGGGGAGGCCCGCATGGGGTCCTTACAAACTCAGAGGCCAAAAGTAACCACACAGGATGGTCTGAAGTTAAAACGTTCTAACTAAAAGCAGTTCGAGGTGGGTGGTCACATGTAGGCAGTATTCTTGCCCAACAAAAGTCAATCTTCACCTTAACTGAGCCTGTCTGTTGTCTTTTTTTTTTTTAATGTTCACCCGAGGACATGGTTATTGATTATTAGAGAGAGGAAAAGGGGAGAGGAAGAGAGGGAGAGAAGCAATTACCTTTAGCAGGCATCCTGACTGGGAACCGAACCCATAACCCAGGCATGTGCCCCAACCAGGAATCGAATCTGTGACCTTTCTGTTTGCAGGACAACAGCCCAACCAACTGAGCCACACCAGCCAGGGTGGGTCTGTTGTTGGTGGTGGTTTATTGTTTGGGGTTTTTTTTTGCATCTGGGATAACACACCTGATAACGCACCTTTGAAATGTCTGAGTAATCCCTTTTACTAAACCCCTCCAGGCACAGTCTCCCACCAGAGCACAAAACCACAGATCCCCTCGCTATTATCATGTTACTTGTTAACTATCCTATACTCTCCTACGTAAAAGAAGTATGTGTCTATTCCTTTTACTTTTTATCCAGTCCCAGAGATTTCCCTATTTTGTTTTCTCCAGCCTCCTGAATCTATCACCAACGGATCTCGTATAACCCCCTTACATCTTCCCCTTCGATTCTGATGCATAAAATATGTGGTAAAACTGCCAATATCCAGAGCATTTTCTCAAATCATTGAGATTTTGCTTCCTGGCAATTGTCATCAGTTTGGCTGAAATAAACTAAAATATTCTTACAGGTTTAGATGTTTCTTATGTTGACAGGCACCGGAACTATTCTGAATGATACTCTGCAGGGGTGTCAAACTCATATTCACCAGGGGCCACGTCAGCCTCGTGGTTGCCTTCAAAGGACCAAATGTAATTTTAGGACTGAATAAATGTAGCTACTCCTTAACAGTTAAGCGAGAGCTCGGCGCTGCCGCCGGATAGAAACAAGGCAGAAACAAGATAAAACAGGGTGGAGGGCCGGATGCAGCCGGCAGGCCTTCTGTTTGCCACCTGTGCTCTAATGGCAGATTCATGACATTATACATTTGCCAAAACCCACAGAATTATACCACACAAAGAGTGAAACTCAATGTAAACTGTGGACTTTAGTTAATAATAATGCATTAATATTAGTGCATTAGGTGCAACAAATATACCTCACTATAACGTAAAATGTTAATAATAGAGGAAACACTGTGTGTAGGGGGCAGGGGGTGTCAGGGACAGAAGTGGTATATGGAAACTCTCTGCACTGTCTACTCAGTATTTGTAAAAATTAAAAATTCTGGCCCTGGCTGGTGTGGCTCAGTGGACCGAGTGCCGGCCTGTGAACCAAAGGGTCACTGGTTCCATTCCCAGTCGGGGCACATGCCTGGGTGGCAGGCCAGGTTCCCAGTATGGGGTGTGCAAAAGGCAACCACACACTGATGTTTCCCTCCCTTTCTTTCTCCTTCCCCTCCTCTTTGTCTACAAATAAATAAATAAAATCTTTTAAAAAATAAATAAATAAAAACTTTAAATTCTTTTAAAAATGTCCTCAACCTCATTGGGCATGATGAAGATACCAAGCCATAGTGAGATACCAAGGTTGTGGGTTCAAACAGATCAGGGCACATACAAGAATCAACCAATGAAATCACAAGTACGTGGAAAAACAAATGGATGTTTCTTTCCCTCTCTCTCACAAAAATCAATAATAATAATAATAATAAAAGCTATAATGAGATATCACTAAAAACCTGCCAGAAGGGCTAATATAAAAAAACACAATATCAAATGTTGGCCAAGATCCAGTCACATATTGAAACCAGAATCTCATGCAAGTGCTGGTGGGAATATAAATTCGTAAGAGCTCTTTAATGAAGACGAACATATCTATACTTTATGACTCAGCAATTCCCTCCCCAGACAGAAATGTGTATGCATGAACACTAGGAAGATATGTACAAGAATGTTTACAGCAGCATTATTCAAAAAAGCCTGAGACTAATTTAGAGAGCAAGGAAAATAATAACTCCCCTAGGATCGTTGTGAAGACTAAATATCATGCACACAAAGTGCTTAGTGCCCTTCCTGGCACCTGGTATATACTTGGTAAATGGAAGCCATTGTTTGTCATTATTCGTGGGCTGCATAGTCAGTTTTTCAGTTGCAAAAACTCAAACATTTATTCTGATTCACCAAAGCAAAAGAAGGAACTTACTAATGAAATATTGCACAGTTCTTTGAATCTATCACAAAAATGGAGAACCAAGTTCAAAAACTAGGCGGAACTAGGAGGGCCGGCTAGCAGAAACATAGCCCAGGTCAGGCCACCAGATCACTCCCTCTGCACGGCCGCTCCTGGAGACCAGCTGTGACCCCTGCTAAGCTCTCAGCTTGTCCAGTCCTCCTGAATAAGTTATTTCTCACGTTACCATCATTACTGTGAGATTCCCTCAAATTTCAAAGTTCAAGGTGGGAGCACCTAGTCAGCCAAGCCTAGGTCACACATGACTGAGAGGCCACGGAGAGAGCAAAGAAAATGTCTGGTCCTCAATGCTCTGACTAGGGAGGCAGGACTACACCTATCACCAGTGAAGGATTCCCCCCAAATAGGAAACCGGTCTGGATGCTGGCAGCCACAGAACAACACACATCATTGCAAGGGTCTTGATTCTACACCCCACTCAATTCCCTTAGTCCTATAGAGACAAAATCACAAATGACATCTGGAAACACAGTGCCCTCGAGGGGATTATGGTCTAGACAGAGGCACAGACTCATAAACTGTCTAATTCCCACATCTTATAGTGGAGTGGGCGAACCAAGGCTACAAGTTGAGTCCTGGGGAGTCTGCCAGGACGGCTACCGCAACCCAAGCCTCACATCAACCCAGAAGAACTAAACCTCAACTAAACCCACTGTTGACTGTTGCTCTAGATTGGAAGGTATATCTAAGCAAAAGGTCTTCTGGAAGAGCTGAGGCACAGGGACTCACCGATGAAAACACCGAATGGGAGCGTACAAGACAAAAGGGCAATGCAATAGACCCAAGCGTCAGGATCTAAACAGGAACCGCAGGGAACTGGAAGCAAGCTGGGAAAACAAGTCTGGGGTGAGGATCTTAGGGGGTGGGTGTCTGTAACTTGCTTTTGTGATCCATGGGGTGTCGAAGATTAGTGTGCCCAGCTGGCTTCAAGAGTTAGAGTCAAGACAAACATAAAACAGCATTCCGCACTCATGACCACGCCCCTCTGATTGGCACCGTTGGACCGCGGGTATACATCTGACCCACGCTTGGTCAACCAGACTTTCTCTCCCAGGATCCAGAACTGCGCCCCTGATAGAATGAATCAAGAACCTCAACTAAGACTGTAGATAATAAGTATTTTATACAAGAAGAACAGAATGCCATCTTGTCAGGCACTTGTCAGGACCACACCAGCCTAAGTGTCAGGAAACGATCCTTCTGCCTAAGCTGTATAATAACAAAATCATTCCTTAAGATCCAAACACCTGGATCCTTCTCAACTTGAAATGCGACACTCATGGCAGGGATGTCAGATAACATTTCCACGACACACTGTATTTACGGTGCTTGACCCTCTCAGCAGCCCTGTGAAAGACAGGGCTTCATATCCCATTATAAAGAGGTAAGGAAAAGAAAGCCACTTCCCCAAAGGCACAGAGAGCAGAGCATATGGTAGATTTTTCTTTTTAATGGCAACAAAGTCTTGCCATCCCTGTATGCATAAACCCTTGCAATGTGACTTTGCTGCTCCTCCCTTTAAGAGGTGGAGTCTATTTCTTTCCACCCTTTGAATCTGAACTTGACTATATGACATGCTCTGTCCAATAGGATATTATAATGCAAGTGTGACCCAGGCAGAAGTCTGACGGTGCTTGCACATTGAAATTTGCCCTGTCTTGCTGCTGGGGACACCGAGATCCCATGGGTATAAGCCTGGGCTAACCTCCTGGAGGATGGGAGACCACATAGAGAGAAGGATCCGGCCATCTTGGCAGCTGCCTGTTTTAAAATGTAGGTTTTATTATGATTCAGGTATGGTGAGGTCAACAGATGGAGAGACAGCTGCCACTGCAAAGACAGTTTCTTACATCTCCCAAGAGGAGGCAGCACACTGCCCCACAGAGAGGACCACGCGGGGAAGCACCAGCATCGGTCAGGAGGCAGAGAGTGCGGATGGAAAACTTGGTCGGGAGCCATTACTGTGGTTTGCAGGGGCAGGAATGGGAAAGTGGGGCATAAGGACTGTCCCCAGTCATCTGACGCCTGCCCTGGGGTGATTGGGGCAGGGGAATAGTGACTCAGAGTGCAAGAACTCCATAAAGAAGCCTGGGTTGGTTGGTTTGCACATGAGAGTGATTTACGTTCTCTAAGAATTGGCCAACCAGGGAGGGGCAGTCCCTCCAGGGTACGCAAGGCTTCAACATGTTAAAGCATCAAAAATACAGAAAATAAAAAGCCATGATTAACGCACTGTTCCCGCTAAGGACAAAGACCTATGAGTGGGGCCACTCCAGACCATTCTTTCTCCGCCAACCAGCTGGGACCGGAATCACCACCCAACCAACACAAAGAATTCTGAGAAGTAACAAATTATTTTAAGCCACAAAGTTTGGGAGTAGTTTATTGCACAACAAAACTAACTGATACAGACGATGACCCAACACTGACCTCTGACTAATCCTGGCACATTCCACACCCCCTGCTGGTCAGGTGGGGGTGTGACAAGGACAGTGTTGGGTAAGGAGAAGCAATTACCCAATCTCAGACTGTGCTGCCGGGTGGCAGACACGGGGAAGTCAGGGAGCTCTCTGCATTTGGAATCATAGCCCTATGAAAACTCAGGGGGGAAAGTATTCTCCCCACTTCAAAATATCCACCAATTGCTGCCGTGCAAGGTCACGACGGGGTCACACGGGACAGATTCCCCGTGCCCCACTTCTCAGAATGTGGGCTCTAGTGACTCTAAGACAAAACCGCCAATGTTGCCAGGAGAGCCAGGGGTCACAACATGCACACAGACGGCAAGAATACGTCCACTCAGGAGACATTCCCAGGCCCAGAAGGGCTCCTCGCTCTCTGCTCAAGTGGCCGACCCACCCTCCAGTGGCTGGCTGGTGTCAGGATCAGGACATAAGAGCAGGAGGAGAACATGGTGTGGCATCAGTCAGAGCGGGGGCAGGAGATGGGGGCCCGATGGAGGAGAGGGCATGCGGTGTGACAGAGGAGGTGCCAGGTGAAGGAAGCATGCCTGGCTTTGAAGTGCCCACTGTGCCTGTGTGTATCGCGGGGCAAGTCAGACGTAACCTCTCTGAGCCTCAGTTTTCCTCTCTGGAAAATGGAGACAGTAACATCTCTTCGTTCCACTTCACAGGTTTGTTGTTTCCAATAAGAAGAGGGGGATGATGAAGATGATAAACTGCTACTACATATTGAAGACTTCTGTTTCAGGCACCATGCTTAGTCCTTAACATAAGGTGTTTCAATGAATTGTCACAATAATCTTAGAAGGTGTTTCAATATTATTTCCATTTTACAGTGAAGAAACCAAATCTTAGATAAGTTAGATAAGTTTCCCTATCTAATAGTACGTGGCAAAGCCAGGATTTGAACCAGGAGTGCCTGGTTTTAGAGTTCAAGGTCGATGGAAGATAATTGGCTCTAGTCCTGCCCAGCATGAGGCCCAAGTAACTAGGTGCTAATGAGTCCCACCAGCTGTGGCCAAGGTGCCAGGATCAGGCAACACTCAAGGCTGCCATGGAAATGTGGAGATGACAGGTACTTAAGAATTCCCCGGGTGCCTTCCATCTCAGGGAAAGTCATCTCCTCTCGCACCTTTCTTTAACACCAGGCAGCATCCGTTGTCTCCAGCCCACTCATCTTGCCGTGTGGGACCCAGCCAGGAAGGAGGCAAGGCCAAGGCCGGCTGGGACAGTGCCAGTGGGCAGGAGGGAGCTGGGCCGTGTGTCACTGGGGGCTCAGCAAACACTTGACGCAGATTTCAGCGTGCTCCTCCAGGCTGCCCACATTCTCTCCTTTGCAGAAAGGAGTGAAGGGACACTGAAGAAAAGTTCTGAACAGAGACTGACACTCTGAGCTCTCCACCAGAGACAGACTGACTGTGGAACACCCGAGGTGACGGACAGCTAAATCGCTGTGTACCCACTCTTGAGCAACTAACAGCCCTGTCGTTCCAGGCCAGCCTATGCACACTCGGGACGGATCCCGCGGTGCATGACCAAGTGTGGCTCAGGAGGGCCAGGAAGACCCCATCCTAAAGCTGTCTACTCTGCTTCTTGTCCGAGCAGTTAAATCCCTCTGGGAGCATTGGGGTTTAAAAGCTTTTCAAACTTCAGAGTCCTCTGAAGAAAAAGAGGAGCAATACCTTTAAGCTTTTTAGTTATACCAGAGGCTTCCAAACATTCTAGATTCACAATGCCCTTGGTGGGCACTGGAGTTTTTTCATGATGTCCCTACACTGAAAGAAATAGCTAACAGTCCCTTTTATTACATAGGTGAGTCCAAACAACTGAACAAGTATTTATGTCCTAGCAACAAATAATTATATACAGAAACTAAAATTAAAAATCATCTTTTTACTTCATTCTTAAAGAACTACAATTACTCCCTCATGGGACACACGTGCCTGCTGGACACGGCACAACTCGGCCCTCGCGATCCGACTGGACGCTCACTTTCAGTGCTGTCCCACACTCACTTTCACTGGCACTCACTCCTCACAACTGCAAACACTGAAAACCCAGGCTGCGGATATGACATCGTCTGAAGAGAGGAATGCAGAGCGATCCTTAGCCCTTTCACGTGGGGTCAGACGGCTTTGTTTCCCTCAAAAATTCAAAGTAATAGGCTGAGCTCCTGTGAGTTCACAGAAGCACCCTAAGCACCGTGGTACACTGGGGACTACGGTCACAATTCACAGTCAGCAGCAGACAGATGCCAGGGCCTTTGATAATGCAATACTCCGCCCTACACCCCGGATCTGGAGGCAAGCATATCTGCAGTTCTAATCCCATGCAGCCTTCCTATCTGTGACTGTTTCCTGACCTGCTGAATGGGAGCAATAGCAGTTTATGGGGTGTGAAATTCCAATATAGTGACATAGGCAGTAGGGCTTCAAAGTCACAAAATCTATAAGAAATATTTATTTTCCTGCCTGGCTCTGTGCCCACAGAGTTGTATCTTTGAGCTGCCCCTGGTCCCCAGGCATGGGTCTGGGGGACAGAGAGACAAGGAGCTCCTCGGGGAGTGAGGGAGGGAGTGAAGGGGTGATTGAGGAAAGGAAGCCAGAAGAGTTAAAATATCATATACCCTCTTCGACATTCTCTTTCCTCAATGGCCAAAGGGATCTCGTCCTAGCCACGTCCCAACTTAAGAATGATCTCATGAGTTTAAATGAGACCAGGAAATTTAGAATGCTTTGCAAACTATAAAGCTTGGAACAAACACAGGTTATTGCAGCTAACGCGCTCCCTCGTCCTCAGACAGGGCTGGAGGGGCCTTTCCCACCAGCCCATCACAGACTCCAAGCACCTTGAGGATATGTGGAAGGCTCCAAATGATGCTCATTTCCTTATAACACCCTGCTGGTTACTTCTCGGGTCTGTGGCAGGCTTCCCAAAGAGCAGTCGCTGTCTCAAAGGCAAGGTTAAAGCAGATTTCAATGCCCAGCAAGGTCATTGAGGGGAGGAAGAGTACAACCCTGAAAGCAGGCAAAGCACCACACACCTCTGAGTCCTCACGCACAGCTTCGTAAGTACCGTGCTGGGCTTCCCCTGGACTACACAGGCTTCCCATCAAATATGAATGAAGAGGAGGCTGACTAAATTACAAAATTAATCATGTAGGATTGTAGCTGCCAAAGCTATTCATAATCGTAATTGCTTTTGCATGCATTCTCTTGAAAGCAATTTCATGTTTGTCAGGAGCTAGGAACGAATCTCTCTCTTAGGTACTTACATGGGCAGGCACAACACAGGGCTGCACTCTGCTGCACACGACAAATATGGCTCTGAAGATGTGTGTGCAAAGTCTAATAGACTTTTATTCTGCCCATGTTAAATCAGGAGACAATGCATTCTTTTAGGAGGACAATCTCCCACTTTTTCACTTCATTTTTTAGTTTAGATTTTCATAGATGGTTGTGAAAGGCAACCAACACATAAAGTTTCAAACTAAAGGCAAATACTATGTGATCCTTGTTGTCAATGGAAAGTTCCTGCAGTTGCAAAGGTGCTGGAAAAGGGAAACGGTGCAGTCTGAAGGAGGTGTACACAGCTCCACCAAACCGCACAGTGACACTAAAAACTGTGCTCATCCGATGTACAGTTAGGACTAACTCCGGGGTTCCCAGAGAAAGGGAAGGCTGGCAAGCCACCCTTCAACGGAACAAAACGAGAGTGAACAGGAGAGCATGAACTGGGAGTGTTTTCTTGTGAACACCAGACTGAGTCTCTGAGCGTGGACTTTCGAGTGAAGACCTAGACGAACCTCTCTGGGGCTCCTTATAACAGAGTTTGGGTCACAGAAGAAAAACCATGACTGCGTCCCACGTGCAGGATGTGAGGCAAGCATATCTGGGGTTCGAATCCCATGTGGCCTCCCTATCTCTGAATGCTTCCTCATCTGTAGAATGGGGGCAATAAAAACTTATGGGGTGTGAAGTTCCAACATAGTGATATAGGAGGTAAAGTCTCAAAGTCACAAGACCTATACAGAAATACTTACCCTCCTTTCTGGCTCTGGGCCTGAGGAGTCGTGGGTCTGTGAGCTGCAGCCAGTCCCCAATCCTTCCGCTCCCTCCCACTCGGACATGCTCTCACCCCAGTGGTTCTCCAATTTTGGTGCATCTCCAGGGAGCCTGAGGATGTAGAGAGAGGTTTGGCCTGTGTGTGTTCACCAAGTTCTCCAGGTGAGTCTGATACTATTCAAAGATGAGAACACTACATGTACTAAAAGCCCAGCAACCCATCAGCAAGAAAAACCTTACAGAGACTTATTATGTAAATTAGTTTGGAGGTTCTCAAACTTGGCCCATCCCGTACTCATCCAAGGAGCTCATACTACTGAGGCCTGAGACCCGCCACCAGAGAATCTGATTTAACAGCTCCGAGGTACAGTTGGGCATCTGGGATTTTACACTCCCGAGGTGTTACAATGCACAGCAAAGGCTGAGAAGCACTGAGTTAGACCCTCTCCTGACCTCCTTTCACCTCTTTGCTTTTTTTCTGCCTCAAGGTGGCCCCTCAGGCATCACCACCAGACCCCAAGGACCTCAGGAGGACAGTGTGCAAACCAAGTAATTCAAAATTTGGCAGAAATGTCCTTCCAAGCAGTGCACCTTATATAGCTCTGGCCAAGTAGGGACCTCGGTACAGAGGACAGTCCAGTAAAACTGGGTCATAACCCCGGGGCAATTTGCCCCCAGCACTGCACCCCAAACCCCTAAGGCCTGGCTGGCAGCTCCCCCAACTGGAACACAGAATTCAAGAGCTTGGGGGTTTTTTGTGTTTGTTCAGAGTTGTATCCCCAGTCTACAGAACTGTACCTTGCACTAAGTAGATGCTCAGTAACTACTAGTTGAATACATGAATGAGTAAGTGAATGGGCCTGTGAATGGGTCATGGGTTTATTGTATCTTTCCCAAGAATGTCTGCATTTATATAGGGCATTCTGGAAAGATTAAAAACTTCCAAAGCCCCCAAGAGATGGAATTCCAGCTGTAAGAGGCAGCTGGTCAGGGAGATTCTTTAGAGTTGGGAACCTCAACAGAGCTCAGTCCATCCCAGGCGTGGTGAATACAGAGGGACATTCCCTACACTAGAGTCGAGCTAGAGTTTATCTAATCTGGGGGCTCCAGGCTGTGTTCTGGAGAGTCCCGTTGCTCCCACCAAGATCCTTAAGGGCCCTTCCATGGAGAGGATGGGGTTGAACGGGCAGGACACCCTGCCCCCACAAACTAGCATCAACCAAGAGCATTCCATGGTTACCTGTTTCACATCATCTGCTCCAAGTAAGAGTCCATTGAAAGGCTTTAAAAAAATATTTGAAACAACTCAATGTTTGAAACGACCTAGATTGTTTTGCTAAACAAGTAAATCCTTAAACTTCCTTCATCAAGGCTGACAGCTTACCTTCCAGCTGGAGGGAAGAAGAGGAACTAACACCAAGAAATCATCCAGAGGATGCTTCCATTTGGTGCTGCATGTCCCTAAAGAGTCTCTCGGGGCCAAGAAGAGGGGCCTGACCTCTCTCCAGATGTTCCAGATTCCTAGATCAACAGTTCCTGCTCTTGTCAGCCCAGATAGGAGACTTTGGGAATAAGAAACATGATCTCATCACTCCTCAGCTCAAACTGCCCACAGACTGGTCATGAGAAATGCCATGGAGGAAATGCCCAGAGAGCCTCGCAGAGATGGTTCTAGCCCCCGGGGGTCTTACCAGCCTGCACAGTTCCTGTTTGTCCTGCCACGGCAGCAATGGTAGGATCGTGTAACTTATGCTAACAAAACTCCTACTTGAAATGCAAATATATGGATCCTAGGCAGTAGTGATAATAACCTGTACTTGGCAAATCACTTTCTCCATTAGGTTGTAAGCTTGTTAAGGACAAGGAAGAATTCTTATTTATCTTTTTATTTCTAGAGCTTGACACTTAGTAGGTGACTCATAAATCACTACTATTTCACTCAATTTCACATATATTACTTAATACTCCAGCAATTCTATGACAAAGATATTGCAAATAACTATATTCTGTAGTTATGGAAATTGAGAATATGAAAGTGTAGATAATGCCCCAATTACAAGAGAATCAGAATCTCAGGAATAACTACAGGGGTAAAATCAAAATCTCAATCCAAGTCTTCCTAGTCTAAATCTGATATGCTTGCAAAAGCCTAAGGGTGTGGACAGAGACTAAACGGAGCATATGCAAAGGTTCAGTCCACTAAAGAAAGACAGGATGCCAAGTCAGCAGCCCTCTGTCTCCACCCGTCATCTGAAAAGACCCAAGAGAACTATTTCCTACAGGCTCCTGACCCTGAAGAATGACACTCTTTCTAGGGCATCTTAAAGTGCCCAACATTTGGCCTCCTCTTGCCCAGCTCTGAGCCACACTTGTCAGCTAGTTCCCTGTGACAGACTGCCTTTGTTGGCGCTTTGTGCCCTGACTCACTGGGGACCATGGAAAAGAGAACTTGGCTGACCTGGTTTAGTCCCCATCCTTCCACATCAGCGAGGAGCATTCACCATAAGACCCTGGGAAGTGCCCAGGGTTTAGGGAGGACACTGGCTAAGGTGAGAAATCTGACCATTCGGGGAAACCCTCCCAGGTCTGTACGCCCCAAATGCCTAATAATGGCTCCTAATATGGAGCCTATCTCCTAATAATAGATCACAGGGTTGCATCCTAAAAGAGGCTTTCACATTTACCAATGGGAGACAAAGGATGATTCAGTGGGGAGACGTCTCCGGCTACATTCACAGGAATCACCTACAGTGGAAGGAAGGTACATCTCTTCCCGGCTGCTTCTTTTTACAAGCATGAGAGCTTTTTCTAGAAGCTTCCCCACACATATCCCCTCACATCTCTTTGCAGAACAGCATGCAGGTGCCTAAACCAATCTCTGGCAAGAGAAATGGGGCCGCCATGATTGAATTAGCCGTGTCAGGGTTTGCCCCTGAAGCTGGAGATTGGCTTATTCATTCCTCAGTCCTTGTCCACGGAGGAGAAATGGAGACAAAAGAGGAGAAGAACAATAGTTCCCTAAACTCCCATCAGTGCCCCTTACAAAGTTACGTTATTTCACTACTTGCTGAGCCTACCATGCAACCATTAAAATAATTATAAAACAAGGTGGCAGCATGGGCAAAATATTCTAAGATTAAAAAACCAGGAGACAAAAATGTACGCATACTAGGGCTGTAGGACACAAGTGTCTGTGTGTAGACAGCACTGGAAGGTCGTGCTCCAGGGTGAAATTAATTCACTGACACTACTAGACGGAGGGATTGAGATTAACTTCATTTTTCAATTTCCCAAACATGCTGTAACATTAGCAAATGTTCATTAATAACTGTCATAACTTAGACAGTTAATAAAACAAAAAAAAACAGCCTATCAGCTGAACTTAAGTATGGTGGAGATACTGAAAAGCAAACAGAGTGAGTGGCTCTCCTACCCTAGTCAGGGCTCAGAGAGATTCTTCTGAGAGCCGGGAGCTGTGCTGGAGAAAATGATTCCTCAAGGTGAGGTTCTGAGCATCTGGCATCTCTCCAAATAAAATAAATTTGTTTTTCGTTTTAATGGAAGCGTGTAAAAAAAAAAAAGCTTGATGAATTTAAACTACGTGTGAAAGCATGTTTTGGGTGGGCAGTCTGACATTAAATACAGGCTACTCATTCCACCCAGAAGCCCCTCCTGAAGGCCCGAGAGGGAACTGAAGAGGCGAGTGCTTATCTTCCAAAGCAACTAAGGCCTGTGTGCTGCTCAGTGGGAGAGACAAAAAGTGGTTTCAAAAACAGCACAGAATTTCAATAAAGTCTTAAGGGCAGATACTTTGCTTGTAGGTGCTGGTTCTCACTTGAGTAATTCTGGGTGGCAACACCTCAGTGTGAGCAGCAGCAGATCTATCTATCTATATATACATATAGATATAGATATCACTAGATAATATTATGTAGAGAGAGTTAACTATCATAATATGTAGTAATAGTTAATAATACAGACACGGATAGTTAATAATTCTCCTGGACAACTCCAGCTGGTCTTAGAATAAAAAGGGACTTATCTAAAATGGAAAGTTCCCCAACTGCCTGCCCCATCTGGACACAGGCTTAGGGAAGGCTTGAGAGAGAAAAGAAGACGGCTGGCTGGCAACAGCAATAATAATCCATTCTTAGGAAGGACATCCACACTTAGGAAAACCCTGGATTTGTGCCACGTGCGCCATCCATCAAAGTGTCTTCTCTCCTCTCCTTTATAGAATGCTGTCAGCTGCACGTAACATACAATCTCATCTCAAAATGCCAACACTAACGACATATATCACTTAACATAAGAAATCCAGAGCTAGGTGAGCTAATGCAGCTGCGAAGTAACATCAAGGATGTGGATTCTCTTCATCTTCCTGTTCCACTGTTTTTAGCCTGGGCTTTGCCCTCAGACTCACTCCTTTTATGGTAGCAAGATGGAGGCCCCCAGGGCAGCATCACATCCAGACACAGTAACATCCAGAAGAAGAAAAGATCTTCCATTCCTATGTCTTCATTTGATGACACAGAAGTTTTTCCCAGAAGCCCCTATGACAGCTCCTCTCACATCTTCTTGACCATAATTACACCAAATGCTCATGTCTAAACCAATCATCAGCAAGGGGAATGAGGTAGCCTAATGTGGCAAAGGTCATGGCCATGTGAAGGATGGATGCACCAACAGAAGCAGAATTCTATTAGAAACTTACTCCCTTCTCCTATAACCAAAAACACCTCCCTGGGCTCTCCTATAGTCTTTTTTCCCCCATGGTCCCATCTTCTAATCTATCCAGCAACTGGAAAGTCTCTTCCCAGATAGGTCTTACTTGGAGAACATCATGGCTTCTGTGGAGCTTGCTGGGGGCGCCTTCCTCAACCAGAACTTCCTCTCCTATGTTCCACATCACTGTCCTTATACTCACCTTTGTCAGTCTCCTATTGTAGTCAGTTATGTAACTCCCCCCCACCCCAAAATAGACCATGAGCTTCCAGGGAACAGACACTAAACCCAGTTCTTATTTTGATGCTCACAGTGTCCAGCTCTCCATCTGGTGCTCTGCGTTTGATCACAGGAAACCACCAGAGCTTTGCATCAAGTAGTTGAGATCCAAGTACCCACCTAGCACATCTGCATCCTGCTACTCAAGGCCAATGCCTACTATGCTTCTAGTTAAAAACTGTCCAAGGAAACATGAAATGTGTGCCAAGCGAGACAGAAGGCTGTGCCCTCTGTTTGCTTGCTAGTTTCAAACACAAGTGGACAGAATGCGTCCTTGAGATGTTATTGAGCAGCAAACAGAGTCGAACAGGCCTTAGTGAGCATCCCCTGCAGCTTCTCCCCTAAGCCCCCAGGGGAGAAAGGCCAGTGTCACCCCACAGCAAATGTCTCAGAAGCACACTGAGCACACAGGAAATGGGCAAGTTCCTTAGCATTAACTTCATCTTTAAAACTAAGTTTGAACCAGGTTACTGTTCACTCCTATTTGATGAGTGCTGAACTGCCAGTTCTCAAGACTGCCAGACCCTTTGCTCCAGAATTCCTCTCCCTTCTTGCATACACCAGCCATGATGCAACCAAAGACAGGTCTCCTATCTCCCATCTCTGCTGCTGAAGCTAAGGCCCATGACTCCTTCATGGTTCTCCAAGTGACAATGGGGATCCTCTCAGCTACCTGGCTGGCCTCGCTCATCCTAAAGCACTCTTGCTTGTCAATGTCCACCAAATATAAAAGAGCAGAACCCAATGCTCTAGGGATGGTGTGTAGCCAAAGCAGAAAAGAGGGGAGCTTCCCCCTACCCAGTGAGATGCTAAAGTAACCCAAAATTGCACCAATTATACAAGCAACCGTCTAACTGACCACTTATATTGAAGTTACCAGTTTGGAAAAAGTACCGGTTTTGAAGTCAATCAGAGGTGGGTTCAAATCCCAACTCAGCCACTGATCAGTTTGCTCTGTGACCTGGAGCAGGTCAAATCACCTCTCTGAGCTTCGCTTCCCTCATCTCTAAAATGGCAATCACAATATTGATCTTATAGGATTGTTGATTTAATTAAAAGAGAAGGTATTCAAAGAATCAAGCATATAATGTGAGCTCAATAAATGGGAGCCAGGACTCCCATTACCACTAAAAAATACTAACCCCTAAGTTGTTTTTCCACACACTGCACCTCTGTCCTGTACCAACAACACTGATGGTAACGACTGGTGTCCCGGAAAGTCAGAGGTGGAAATGCTCATGGATATGAACTTAACTCAGTGGTGCTCAACCCCAGCTGAATCATTTGGTGAGCTTTCAAAAAACATCTCACAGGCCCGACCACAGACTAATTAAATCAGTATCTCTGGGAACAGAGAGCAGACAGCTATGGTTTCTTAGACCAGTCACCTTACTTTACAGGGGAGAACCTGAGGCCAGAAAGGTGAAGTGATTCTCCTTTTTCAATTTCCAATTTCATACTGCTGCATCAGCCCAGGGTTTCAGAGAGCAGAATATCTTGGGGACTCTGATTCTGTCAACCACTGTCAAGGTCCCTTCCAGGAACCCTACTTGATTGGCTTGTCTTCCGGATGACCTCCTAGCCCTCTTCTGTGCAGACAGAACGAAGCCTTGAAGGACTTGTGTGATGGGCAGAGATGGGCAAGACGGATGGGGAACGTTCTAGGTGGCAGGAACAGAGGGTCTACTTACCACTGCCTGAGCGCTCAGAGCCTCCCCCTCACGTGCGGGCCCAGCTCCCTGAAGTCCCGCGCATGCTCCTCTCCCCGGAAGAGAGCGCTTCTTTCCACTAGCTGTTTCCTACCTAACATCAGGGCACCTGGGGACCCTCTCCCTGCCTCGGCCCCAGCAAGACTCAAAGGGCCCAAAAAACATTATGTAAATCAAGCTGTTCCCTGGGCGCCTATTCTGAGACCCGGACTCTGTGCGGAACGGGGACGTAACAGCAAGCGAGGTACCTGCCTTCATGGAGCCATCATTCTGTTCAGCAAGCGGCTCCTCGGGTGGTTGCCTCTCTTCGGCCACACGAGGAAAAGCACCTGGTATTTCAAACCAGAGGCCGCACTGTTTGCAAAGCAAGAGAGAACCTCTTTTGCATCACCCACTGGACCAAGAGCTGGTCGCAAAGCGCAGAATTCAGGGGCGCACGACTCTCAGAGGCTGGAGAGTTTAGGGAACGGCTCAACTTCACCAGTGGACACCCAGTTCCTGACGCCTGCCAGTCGCCAACTCCGCTCCCTCTCACGTTTAGCAGCCTGGTCGCTGCAGTGAGGCTGTTGCTCGTTGGCTAACTTTTAGCAGCACGGGCATTGGAGGCTGTTGCTGATTGGCTGACTTTAGCAACTGGGTTGCTGAAGCGTGGTCTGAGTGTGTGATTGGTGCTGGAGGTAACTAGCGTCTTGAAAGGAACTATAGCCAAAGAAGAGCCAGACCGTGGCTCTTCTTTCTTTCTTGATATTGTAAGGGAAGTTTCCCCCCAACACCCAGAATCCTTCTAAGTCCATTTACAGCTAATTCTGGGTTGTAAACTGACACACTCCAATACCTAACTTCAAGAAGCTCACAGTCTTGTTAGGAATTCAGGCCCACTCCTGAAAATGGAACCCCTGGTGCCAGGCATGGTGTTCATAAAGCAAATGTTTATGGTATGAGTTCCAGCTGTGTTTTCATCCACGTGGAAGCCCTGGGGCCACACACAGCCCTAAACTCAAGGACAATAGAAGGGCCAAGTGAAAAAGACCAAAGTAATATAAAGCCATTGGAACGGAAGCATCTCCAAATGAAAAGCCGACAGAAACCCGAGTGCTTCAGTCTCCTCATTTAAAGGATAAGAAAACCAGGCTCCCAGAGGAGATCATTGACACGCCCACGTTCACATAGCATGTTACTTGACAAAGTAGGACCCAGTTATTCTGACTCCTGGCCCTTCTGAAATCTACTGCCTAAGAACAAGGAGGGAGCTGGCTGCTCTCCTTTAGAGTGATGAGGAAAGCCTCATGGAGGAAGTGGGCCTGCAACTGTGCTTTGGGGCAAGGGCGTGGGCAAAGCTGTGGTACAGAACCCCCTTGCACCTGGTTATCCAGGTGCCCTAATTTCTTCTCCCAGCCCTGTTGTTTTTCCTTCCCTCTGCCCTGGTGCAATGCTCCTCCTTGTTGGAGTATTCACAGCTGGAGCCCTGAATTCCAGAAGGTACCTCAGCCAACATTTCTAAACTGCATTTGCAGGTTTGCCCCACTGGGCCCCGCTGGGGGAAACAGGAGGATGAGAGGACACAGCCTCTGGACCAGAGAGAGCAGCCAGCTAATTAGGCAGGCACCTAGCATCTCCCCTTGCTTCTGAAGCAGCTCTTTCAGGAATGTTCCAGATGCTCCTGCTCGGGCGGCATAAACAACTCATTTGTTAGCAGCAGCAGCTACCACAGCCTGGGAGTTTTAGGGCCTGAGAGAGATGATGGAGGGAAAGCTTGTCCTCAAGGCCCACTAACACCCTCTTCCTGTTCATCTCAGAGCCTCACCCTAGCCTGCCCCAAAGAGAGGCAGGCACCAGGTTCTTCTTAGGCCAGGCTCCACAAGTCATCGTCTGGGTTCTGTGATGATGAAGCGTGGTTACAATGGTGATTTTGAAATTATTGATCATCACAGAACTGGAAAAATTGTTGTGAACCTCATGGGCAGGTTAAACAAATGTGGAGTAATGAGCCCCAGGTTTGATGTGCAACTCAAAAAAGATCTAGAAAAATGGCAAAATAACATGCTCCTGTCCTATCAGTTTGGTTTCATTGTGCTGACAGCCTCACCGGGCATCACGGGCCATGAAGAAGCAACTTGAAAACAGACAGGACAGGAAATCCTGGGATTCTTTTTCATGGGCTGTAACACATGTGTGCAAATAAAATACCTCTGTGGACTCTGGTGCTTCACTCGGTTTTTTGCACTTTATAGCAGAACAGCGAGAGTGCCTGCAGCAATGTGCGGCCTTTGTGTCAATTAGTGAATGCTGTTCCCCTGAAGTGAACACGAAAGTCTTGACTTGTAATAACTCAAACCATCAGCCCCACTGCTCAGCAGAGGAAAGTGTCTAGCCCTGGGTGGTTGAATCTGAGTCGGGGTCCAGGTGAAGCTGCCCCTTTCTGGAGTCTTATGTTAACCCTGGAGAGAGTTGTGCCTTTCCTGTTTTCAGCTTGGCAATACACACTTCATGGAATGTTATTAACTGCCCTAAAGTATGATAGGGTTATAGTTAACTATGTAAGTGCTTATAAGGAAGCAGGCAGGAAGCAGACAGCTAGAGCCCACAGATCACCAAGACTTCTCAAAGAAAATTTGGATAGCATGTTGGTAACATTTAGGCAATATGTGTTTGTAAAATATCATTTCAAAAAAAATGAAACAGCTTTTAAAAACTGAAAAAAAAAAAAAGAAAGAGAAAATGGGAGACCTGATTCCTACAGCCACAGCAACTGAATTCTGCCAGTGACCTGAACGAGCTATGAGGAGGACCCGCCCTGGCTGACACACCAATGTTAGCTTTGTGAGACCCTGAGCAGAAAGCACAGCTCCACTGTGCCCAGACCATCTTACCTGCAGAAATAGGTGTTAAGACTCTGAGTGTGTGGTAATTTGCTATATGCAGCAATAGGAAACTAATACAGAATGATATTCAGAATATTTAAGAACAAGTAGGGCCTGGGCATCAACCAAATAGAATGGACAAACAGGTGATGTGGACAGAATATTAGCCTTGGAATAAAGTTTTATAATACCCATTTTAGAGATATGGGAACTGACATTCAGGGGCAGTTGACTAGCCCAAGGCTTCATAGCTAGTGGAGGCAGAGCTGGAGTCAATCCAAGCTTCCTGGAAAGCAGTTAAGTACAGAAGCCAAGAGCACAGGTTTTGGCCTAGTGGGAGGGCTTTGAGAGCCATCCTTAGGGATCTGGACTTGATTTTCTGGGTAATGGCAAGCTACTGATAAATGTCAGTAAGATCTGAGGGTGAGATAGAGCCTTCAGCATTTGGTAGTATGTGAGGAAGATGAGTGTAACTCAAGAAAGGGTTCTATTGGAAAAGGAGGATTGTGGCAAGTGACATAGAATAGAGCCTGATAAAGGGACTGGATCTGACATAATTGTGGGCTCTGGTTAAGAAGACTATGTAATGCTGTGCTCTTTGTTTCTGGTCTTGAGTCTGGAGGCATTAGAAGTCAGCCTGCTGCTGGTCAGAAGGGAGAGCTGGGCATGAGGTAAGGGAGACCAAGGACTAATGGGAACCAAGGTGGCTGACCTGCAACCCAAGAGGACAAATTGTGGCTAAATCCACATCCAATTCTTCAGATGTAGTGGTTAATATTGCAGAAATTGGAGTAATACAAACCGAGGTTCAGATCTTAGCCCCGCCACTCCTAGTCTGTGCTTAGCTCTTCACCCACTCATTTTACCATTCATTGGTGGATGTTGCCTGTGGCAATTAGCACCATAATAGGTTAATGATGATTTTCTATTTCCCCGTGCTTCAGTTTCCACTTCTGTAAATGGCACCTATGAGAACTTTTTAAAGAAAATGAAGCACAGTGCCCAGCACATACCGAGTGCCCAGTAAATGCTAGCTTTTACTACTCAAAGATACCAGTGTCCTAAAGAGCATTCTTTTCCAGGTTAAATACCCCTGGTTCATGTCATGTTCTCTGGTCCCTCACCATCCTGGCCCCTGGGTGCATCATGTGCCTCTGATGGGATGTCCTTTGCCTGCTGCTTGTCCTATCCTTGCCTATTCCTGCTGTCACCCTCTACTTTTCAAGGCTAACTAACACTGTCAGATACAGAAGCTGGAACAAGCTGTACTTTCACATCTGGCAGGAAAAGGGAGGTGCCCAGGGAAGCTGGGAATAGCTGTCTGAATTAAGCAGGGAAATAGCACCAGCTGGCAAGGGGCAGTGGAGGGGGCAGGATCCCTACCCACAGTATGTGGATGATGCTTTGGCCCTTTCCCAACCCAGTGCTCACTGCTCACTTCAGATGGGCAGTAATCAGCTGAGGGAAATGCTCCTTCAAAATTATAAATTCCCTACAATTCCTTACTCCAGACCTCCTTGACCTAGAAAAACAAACCAGCAGAGAACTGCCATCCCATCTGGGGTTACAGAGAATACTGGGAAAGATCTCACCTTATTTAGCTCTAAGGAATCCATGTGGAGAAGAAAAAAAAGAGCAGAACAAGCAAGGCAATGTTCACCTTAAAGCAGTCAGGGGCCCCTAAACCGTCCTAGGAGGAGGAGGCCTGTGAAGGTCATTTTGCCTTTGCCGAGAAGCCTGAGGCCAAGAGAAAGAAAAGATCTGCCCTGAATCGCATAGGCAGATGCAGCAGAGCCTGGCTTATAACCCAACTCTCCTCTGCCTCCTAAAATCAAGCCTTCCATATTTCTGCCTTTCCCCACCCACAACCTGTGTGTGTGTATACGCACATATGGACACAGACACTTACACACATATACAAGATTCTCAGTGAATGCATTAGAGACAATTTAGAAAGTGTAGAAAGCAAAGAAGAAAATTTAAAACATCCAAAATACCAAAATTCACAAATTACTTAATATTTTGGGGCATTTTCTGTTATTTCTTTAAGTGTACACATAATACATGAATAATATATAATAATACATTTTAAACACTGGAATACTAGATACATATTTGCGATCTCTTTATTATATTATTATGTCTACAAATATTCTTCCAAAAACATTTAATAGCTTTAAAGTACAATATCATATTGTATGTACCATTACTTATTTAACTATTCCTTTATGGATGACCTTGAGGTTATTTTAATTATTTTGCAATTTAAATAACAAGGCAATGGGAAACTTTCACTTCCAGTCAAAAAAGGGAATAGACTTACTCCCCTGCTTGAAAAAAGAAAGGTTTAAAAACAGCAATTTTAAGAAACTGGTCATCAGGCAATAAAGGGCAGTGATCCCTGAGAGACAGAACACCACTAAGGTGAGCGAGCCCTTGAATTGCTCCAGCTTCCTGCATTGAGTTTCCGGGTCACAGCACCGGGATGGGGATCCCAGGTGGAGCTCGATGAACTTCCTGAATTGAGCAGGAGCTGAAGTCCGGAGAGACCAGTTAGAGACATGGAGAGATTTCTGCACAGAGAGCAAACCCCGGAGAACAGAAAGTCTGTCTTGAGTCTTCAGCAGAATATTGATTAGCACATGCGAGAAAACTACTAGAGGCTTGGGAAAGAACTATTTGAAATTAAATAACACATGTATATGTAACTCATATTTCAAATGAGAAATCAAAAGGAAACATAAAATATCTTGAACTGAATGAAAATGAGAACACATTATATAAGAATTTGTGAAATGCTGTTAGGCAATACTTGAGAAGAAACTTTTAGCATTAAATGCCTATATTAGAAAAGAATAAAGGATTCAAATCAATAACTTATGCCTCTACCTTAAGAGACTACAAAAAGAAGAGATATTAAACACAAAGTAAGCACAAGAAAGGAAATAATAAAGATCAGAGTGGGAATCAATCAGACAGAAAACAGCAAAACATTAAAGAAGGTCAGTGAAACCAAGAGCTGGCTTTCTGAGAACAGTAAAATTAACAAACTTCTAAACAGATGAAAAAAAGAGAGAGAAAAACAGATTACCGGTAACAGAAATAAAAGAGGTGCCATCACTACAAATCCAACTGATAATTTAAAAAAGGTAAAATTATGAGCAACTTATTATCTATAAATCTGACAATTTAGATGAAATGGATAGACTCTTTGAAAGGTACTAAAGGTCACTCAAGAAGAAATAGATAACCTGAAGCGGAATGTGTGGTTAAAACCTACCCACAAAGAAAATTCCACGCTTATATGACTTCATTGGTAAATTCTACTAAACACTTAAGGAATAAATAGTGTGAACTCTACACTAACTTTTCCAGAAAACTGAACAGGAGAAAATAATTCCCAACTAGTCCTATGAGGCCAGCATTACCCTAATACCAAAAGATAGACATTACAAGGAATGAAAACTATGAACCAAACCCCTCCTGAATATAGATGCAAAAAATTCTAAATAAAATTCTAGTAAATTAAAACAGTATGTAAAAAGATAACACATCAAACTAAGTGTGATTTCTCCCACATATATTTTAATGTGCAAAAATCAATCTATGCAATTCCCAATATCAATAAACTACAAAGTAAAAGCCATATGATCATCTCAGTAGATACATATAAAGTATTTGAGAAAATTCAATATCCATCACTAATTTTAAGAAACTCTCAGCAAACTAGGAATATAAGCAAATTTCCCTAACTGCATGCAGAGCATCTAGATTGGAAAGAAATAAAACTGTCCTTATTAGCAGTTTTACATGGTTATTAACATGATTCTTCATACAGAAAATCTAATGGAATCTATAAAGATCTACCAAATTAAAAAGTAAGTTTAAAAAGACTGAGGGATAGACTACTCATCAAGATGGCAGCATAGGTAAACATGGCTTCCTCCTTGCACAGCCACATCAAAATTACAGCTAAAATATAGAACCACCACCCAGAACCATCAGAAGTCAAGTTGAATGGAAGTCCAACAACTATGGAATTAAAGAAACCACATCCATCCAGACTGGTAGGAGGGACAGAGATGTGGAACAGGCATGTCTCGCATCTACATGTGGTAGATAAAAATTCAGGAGGGATATCTCAGGAGTGAGGAGTCCCAGCCCCACACTAGGCACCATAGCCCAGGGTTCCAGTGCCAGGAAGATAAGTTCCCATAACTTCTGGCTTCCAAAACCAGGGGGATTGAGTCAGTGGAAGAAAACCGTGGAACCCTATGCAGTTCTCCTTAAAGAACCCACACACAGACTTACTCAGATTCATTTCCTCTGTGCTCCAGCACCAGGGTAGCAGCTTTAAAGGCACCAGTGAGTGGCATACAGGGAGGAACTGAAGTGTCTGGCATTGAGAGCTGGGAGACAACTTTTTCACAGAAAGAAAGGCAGGTGGAGAACATTGTCCTCTTTCTGAATCCTCCCCTGACAGAGCTACAGAGCTGGCGAGCAGGTGCCGTTCTGAGACTCCATCAACCTAGCTAACCCTGTTTGCCCTGCCCTGAAGATCCCCTAAGACTTGAGTGTTTCACCCAATTTACTGCACATCCAAACTGTTAACAGTGACTTTTCCATATGAATGACTGATCTTGGCTCTTGCTTCACAACTTCCGAAATCCCCTCAAACAAGCAACAGCTGGCCTCAGTGAGCTCCCAGCTCCCCCATACCTCTTGTTAAGTGACCCCAGGCCAGGCATTAGCAGCAGCCAGCCTAGATTCACAGCTTAGCCTTGCGTGGGAATCTCCCAGCATAAGTAGCAGAACACAGGTGGGGGGTTGATCTTGGCCTGCACCACCCAGAAAAATCCAGAGCTTCTTTACCCAATGGACAGCTACAAGACCGTGTTGGAGCACCTCCACCCTGCCCCTGCACAGAGGGTGGAGGTTGGTGGTCAGTGGTCACAGCCAGCCCCTGCAGCTGACTGGCCTGCGTAAATCCCTCCCATTGACCTGACAACAGCAATCCCTCCTATTGACCTGACAAGGCTCAACTACAAGAGGAGGGTGTCCTCAACCCACACAAAGGGCACATCTCAAGCATGCAGGTTGGGTGATAGGGAGACTATGCTACTGGACCCTATAGGACGCCTACTACATTAGGCCATGCTACCAAGACAGGCAGTCATAGCAGCTCTACCTAAAACATAGAAACAAACACAGGGAGGCTGCCAAAATGAGGAGACAAGGAAACATGGCCCAAATGAATGAAGAGATCAAATCTCCAGTAAAAGAACTAAATGAAATGGGATAAGCAATCTAACAGGTACAGAGTTCAAAACAGTGGTTATACAAATGTTCAAGGAACTCAGTGATGACCTCAACAGGATAAAAAAATCCAGTCAGAAACAAAGGATACACCAATTGAAATAAGGAACAATTTACAGGGAAACAACAGTAGAGTGGATGAAGCCAGCAATCAAATAAATGATTTGGAACATAAGGAAGCAAAAAACAACCAGAAGAAGAAGAAAAAAGAATACAAAAAAGTGAGGATTGTGTAAGCAGCTCTGGGACAATTTTAAGAAGTCTAACATTTGACTCATAGGAGTTCCAGAAGGAGAATAGAAAGAGCAAGAAATTAGAAATCTATTTGAAACAATGATGAAAACAAATTTCCCTAAATTGGTGAAGGAAATAGACATGCAAATCCAGGAAGCACAGAGAGTCTCAAACAAGATGGATGCAAAGAGGCCCTCTCCAAGACACTTCATAATTAAAATGCCAAAGGTTAAAGATAAAGAGAGAATCTTAAAACCGGCAAAAGAAGTTAGTTACCTACAGGGGGAGTCCCATAATACTGTCAGCTGATTTCTCAAAAGAAACTTTGCAGGCTAAAAGAGATTGGCAAGACATATTCAAAAGCATGAAAAGCAGGGACCTACAGCCAAGATTGCTCAACCCAGCAAAGCGATCATTTAGAATCAAAAAGCAGATAAAGAGCTTCCTAGACAAGGAAAAACTAAAGGAGTTCATCGCCAAACCATTATTATATGAAATGTTAAAGGGACTTATTTAAGAAAAAGATCAAAACTATGAACAATGAAATGGCCATAAATACCTATCTATCAACAATTGAATCTAAAAAACAAACTAAGCAAACAAGAAAAACAGAGTCAGAATCATGGATATGGAGAGCATTTTGATGGGTGCCAGATGGGAGAGGTGTGTGGGGGGGTGGGGTGGGTGAAGAGGTGCAGGGATTAAGAAGTACAAATTGGTAGGTATGGAAGAGATAGGAGGGTGTTAAGCCAAGAACAGTATAAGAAATGGAGTAGCTAAAGGACTTACACGCATGACTCATGGACATGAAAAGATGTTGTGAGGGGCTAGGTGGAGTGGGGCAAAGGGGGAAAACCGGGACAACCACAATAGCATAGTCAATAAAATATCATTAAAAAAATTAAAAGACTGCATGATACAGATTAATATGCAAAAATCTATGCACAACCTGAAAATAAAATTTTAAAACTATACAATTAACTCTTATAACTCAATTTAAAAAATAACCCAATTTAAAATGGACAAAGAATCTGAACAAACATTTTTTCAAAGAAGACATAGAAATGGCAGATAAGCACATGAAAAGATGTTCAATATCATTAGCTGTCAGGAAAGTGCATATCAAAACCACAACAAGCTACCACTTCACACCCACTAGCACTGATATATTAAAAAAAGTCAGATAATCACTAGTATTGCAAAGGATGTAGAAAAACTGGAACCCTAATACACTGCTGGATGCTAGGGCTGGATGCTAATGGGAAATTAAAAATGTATAGCTGCTTTGAAAAACTTTGGCAGTAAAATATTAAACACAGTTACCACATGATCCCCAAATTCCATTCCAATGTATATACCCAGGAGGAATAAAAACACATATTAACACAAAAACGTTTACACAAATGCTTAGGAGCATTATTCAACATAGTCATAATGAGTAGAAATAACCCAAATATCCATCGGCTGATGAATGGATAAACAAAATGTGGTCTATCCCATAAATGGAATTATTACTCATCAATAAAAGTAAATGAAGCCCTGTTACGTGCTATGACATGGATGAGCCCTGAAAACAAGCTGACTGAAGGGAGCTTGTCACAGAAGACCACATATTTATGATTCTAATGACATGAAATGCACCGAAAGGAAATGTAGAAACAGAAAGCATATTAGTTGTTTCCTAGGGCTGGATGCTAAAATGTTTTGGTTGAGCCAAAGGGAATTGTGAGACGAATCATCCATCAGAACTTGCAACAGTGACTTAGCTAAAAACCAGCTGAGTAAAACCACTCCAACCACCAGGAATGTGTGAAAAAACGGTCTAGAGGGAATGTATGTGATTTGGGGGGATAAACTTTATTGGGGCTCCTATCTATCCCTCTTCCCTGAGAGAAGGGTGTGGCAGGCTTGCCCCTTCACTTTAAATAAAGCGAGAGGGCCTTCGGTACACTCAGAGAGCAAGGAAGTATATATGGACCCTGAAGTTGGGAGGGGCAGGGTAGACCAATGCCCAACTCACTGCTCTTTCCGATATAGTCAACACTAGTCTCATAAGGCTATGTAATTTAAAGTAATTAAAATTACAGGAAATTAAAGATTTCTGTTCATCAGTTGCACCAGCATTTCAAGTACTCAGTAGCCCCAGGTGACGAGTGGCCACCATCCTGCACAGCAGACACAGAACATTTCCACTCCTGCAGTAAATTCCACTGGACCACAGCGACATAGCGGGGCACAGACAAGCTGGCTGGCTGCTTTGGTGCTAGAACAGGAGGGCTGCTATACTGGCGCTTGTCTGCATTTCAGTCTCTTAGAGGAAAGGATGAATGAGGTTTTCATGTATGTCGGATACAGGCAGGCCATGCAGGAAAGCTGTCCTGGAGCCATTCTAAAGGCTTAAGAGGACGGCCCAGAAAGGCAAAGGCAGCCCCCAAAGATCAGGGGAAACCAAAGATTGAGGGGGGAACTGCCACCTGGAGGAAATCACCTGCAACGTGGTAGCACGTGCCCAGTGGGACCTCTGCAGAACCCATGAGAGCCACCTCTACCTACCTGCCAGGTTCACCAGCAGCTGGGCCATCTAATGACAGTGCCAGTCAGGAGGGGGCCTCCCTTCTCCCCATCTCCTCCTCCCTCTCTCCACTCCGTGCATCAGCTGTCAGTGGAGGAGGGCGGGTGACAGCAGGGCGGGGAGAGAGTCTGGGCCACAAGGAACACCCCTCGCCTGACACTCCGCCTCCCCACTCCCCACTGCAAGGAGCCAGTTTCCAGCTGGGAGAATAATGATTTAAATCAAGTTCAGGGTCAGAATTTTTATTTTTACATGAGACTACACATTTTAACTTTGGACTACAGAAGTTTTTTGTATTACTGAAGAATGGTCAGAAAAGGCACGGACCATAGGGACCTCATCTAGGGGCAGAAGACCCAGTGAATACATTTTGAAGGGGTTTGTTCACCAACCCATCACTCAGGTTTTGCCCTGAGTAACTGTGTGACAGAACAAAATGGGCGAGACTGGGGAAGAAGCAGGTTTGCGGGAAGAAATGGAAATCGAGAGTTCTGTTTTGGACATGTTAAGTCTGGGATGCCTCTTAGCCAATGGAAATGTCAAGCAAGCCCATTTGAAACTCAGGGAAGAGGAATAATTTTGAGAATCATGAGCACAGAGATAGAATTTAAAGCCAAATAGCTGGATTAAAACAACTAGGGAGAAAATGTAGAGAAGGAATGATGGCAAAAGACTAGGTTCCGGGCACTTTCTACATGAGAGGCAAGCAATCAGACAGAGAAGAGGCACCAGCCAAGGAGACTGAGGAAGGGCGGCTAGGGAGGCAAGATGATCTTGACAGGAAGATCTGAAGAAGCGGCTGTTAGGTCCTAGGCTGCAACCGCAGGAGTCAGCAGAGCCACCAGCCAGGAGCTACCAGATTAACGGGGGCCTTGATTTGCCTGAATTTATAGCCCCATCAGTATTCAAAGCAGCCTCAAAGAAACACCCAAGGACATTCTTCCTGTGCCCTCCGCTGGAGAACTGGCTTTCAAATTCGTGTTGAGTGCCACCCCCGACATGCGGGTGCACTCACACTCAGCACACCAAGGGGACTGCTACTCAATTCCATTGCTCACTAGAACCATCTCAGCCAGAAGTTCCATCAGAAACTCAGATGCTTGGAATGCCACAGCCAGAAGTCATCCTAAGTCTTCTGACCCCACTGAATGGTTTCCAACCTGTAAAACAACTGGAATGAACTAGGTGATAGCTATGGTCCCCTGCAGCTCTGGTATTCTAGATCGTGGCTAAAAGGCCCTATTTTATCAATGAGAAAGCAGAGGCCTGAGGAGGGATCCACGCCCAGAAGAGCTGCACTGATCAGACTGAAGCTCCATCTGGGCAAGGAAGGCTTCTTTCTTGTACATCATCCTTTATCATCATGTCCTAACACAGTATTAGTGAATAATAATCTCAATAACATTTATTTTTCTTTACCGAGTGGGGATATTGATGAAAACGAGGTGAGGAAGGGCTTTGGCAAATGAAGGGCAGCATTTGATGTTGTGTTCCTGAAGGGAAAGGCCACGGCAAGCAGCAAGAGAGGCAATAGTAGGAAGAAGTAACAGCACAGAAAGCCAACTTCTGCACAGCTGGCCCTCTGCTCTCTCCAAGAACACCCATCTCCGCTCCCCCCAACCTGAATCAGGAGCAAGCCATGAGTTTCTGACCAGGGTGTTCTCCCTGCTCCTTTCTGCTAACACAAATTGTACCCCTCCTTAAAAGCTAGTCCAAACAAACCCCATTCCTCGTAACATTTCACTAGTTCATGTGAAAAATGCATATAGCTAATTTGCTATAATTATTGCTACATCTAATTAGCTTTGTCTGGAATTTCTATCTTTCCACTTTCTGAGTGGTTGTTTCTTGTAAACTGCATAAAGCTAGATTGTTCATTTTCTAAAAATCCATCCTGAGACACTCACAGGTACTCAATGTGTATTCTTGGAATGTGTCTTAATTTTTGCTTGTTTCCTTACCTGGGAATGAACTACTTTAAAGGGTCTCTAGCCATTCCCCTCAGAGATCCTAAATACAATCAAATTAAAACACCCGAAGTACTTTTGGAACTTAGACTTGTCTTTTCTCAGTCCCCTTCAATTTTAGACTGTCAGCTTTGAGAGTTAACAAAAATAACAGCCATATGAACACTTTTGCACTTGCTGTGAAGTTCCCACTGCAGAGTTGCAATAAATTTTTTCATTACCTTTATTTAAAACTCCAAGCAACAACTTCCCTTTAAAGTTTAATATTCTGGTGTTCTCTATTTTGAAAACAACCTGCCCATGTATTTTATTAAGAGAAGGGCTCCAACAATTCCACTTCTGTGAATCTTATCTAATGCTGGGGACTGTCCTGCCTGGTTTCAGAAGCTGTAACCCCACCGACAGGTGAAAAGGCCTTATGGCTAGGGGATCTTGGGACCATAAGCCACTAAGGAGACAAAACTTACCCTCCTGGCAGGAGCACAGCCTCTGTCCCCTTTACTTCACTCTGCTTGGCCCCTGGAGGATGGCTGGATAGTCAGTTATGAGTAAGATTCCTCAAGGGAGAAACAACCTAAGACAGTCACAGTCACAAAGGGACCATCAGGGAAGGATTTCGGGGATTGTGGAGGGACAAGAAACCCTCACCCCTCGGCTTTATCATAGCTTGAGTCCTCATTCTATCTGTAAAAAGTCTCCTAATCTCTTGGCTGTTTTGCTTCCCTTACCTGATTCAAGCCTGAAACAATGCCAAAGAGGGGTACAGCCCTGTGCCAGAATGGGCAGTTCCCAGCGGGGCAGGGGGTGGGGGGTGATCAGGCCTAAGAAAGAATGCATTAAATCCTGTGAAATCTGCTTTGCTAAGAATACCCTCAATTTCAACAAGGGTTCAAGCACAAAATGTTTGTTTCCCAAAGTTTTACAGCCAACTGGCATTACCCTAACAGACCCTGACTCAAAAGGACCCCTGTGATCCCAGAATGTTACCTGTAAACCATACTTCCTTTCTATGATACGCATCCCTCTGCAGCTACACTCAATAAAAGCCCATTGAGAAAGAGGCTTGACACCTTTCTCCTCGGAGACTGGTCAGCCTTTCCTCCCCAAGCAGATCATGTTTTGGTAGACTTATTCTCATCTGCAGCGGCCAGGGGAGCTCTGAGGGTGGAGCCTCCCCCCCACCCAAACTAAGAAAGTAATTCTATTATTAAAAACTTGAAAATAACTGGAAGTAACTTAAGTGTCCAAGAACAGGAGACTTTGTGCAAATGTGGTATATGACCCAGATGGATCCATGATGCAATCATTAAAGAGTACTGATAATGTACTGTGAAAGTGTTTTTGTGATAAAATGATGGCCCTGGCTAGTGTGGCTCAGTGGATTGAGAGCTGGCCTGTGAACTGAAGAGTCATGGGTTTGATTCCCAGTCAGGGCATGGGCCTGGGCTGCTGGCCGGGTCACCAGTTGGGAGCATGTAAGAGGCAATTGATCAATGTTTCTCTTGAACATCAGTGTTTCTCTTTCTTCCCCTCTTTCTGAAAAGAAATAAAATCTTTAAAAAAAGAATTGATGAAAGCACGGTGTGCTTGTGTATTTAGTGTGGAGTTAGTCCTGGTTAAGACATATGAAATTCTGACTCGTCCAGGATGTCCGACAGTTGTGAAGTTAGTGGACACACAGGCACCTATTTGCATGAGATGACTTTCACGAGCATTTTAATGTTTTGTAGTTTGCACCAAAGGAAGTAGAAGATAGGCACCTAGGAATGGGGGACACAGAGGATAAGGAGGGAATATGGTAATTAACATAACCTTGGACTGATTTGCAAGCTCCTTACAGAGTATGGGCAAAAATGAAATCCCTTTACTGCATGCTTTAATACAACCGTGCACCTCTGCTTTGTTGCACTTATCACAACTGTAATTTGTGTAATTATTTGATTGATGTTCATCTCCCTTCCCAGTCTACAAGTTCTGCTAGGGCAGGGTTTACTTTGTTTTGCGGACTACTTGACATGAAGTCACGACGGTTGAGAAGGCAGGGAAAGGAGAGTGGAGGGGGAAGGGGCAAACAGGACGAAGGGATAAAAAGGGAGAAGGGGTGAAAAAGGAGGAAAGGACAAAGAGAGAAAAGTAAATTCTTATGAGGGACACTGTGGGTCCAAGTGACAGCCCATTATAGTCCGGGAAAGCACTCATTTCCATTTGGAACACTGAAAGGCCAAGAATCAGAGAAATCAACCGAAGGCGGGGATTCCTTAGCCCGGAGGGTTCCTACCTCAGGGATGAGTCAGGAGAAGGCACCCCGGGCAAGGCAGAACTCAGCAGGACCAGCAGCAGTGTGTGTGACAGAGCACTGACCAGGGGACAGCAGCCCAGCAGGGCCTGTGAGGAGAGCAGCAACGTGATTCAGGCATGGACTTGCTCCTGTCTTCTCAATAGTCCGAGGCCGGGGATACCGGCCACATCAGGAAAGGGATGTGGAAATGCCCCCATAAAGCCCAAGTGTAGATGGGGATATGAAACCAGTAACATGGGGGTGTCTGCCTAGTGTGACCTGTTTGCAGCCTCACATGGTTACCACTAAAGACATCTGAAACGCCCTACAGCTAAAACCACAGAAAGGGTATCAAAATGGCAATGAATTGAATGGCTGTGCTATTTCTCCCTATAATGTTCACAATTAATTTTATAATAAAAATACATAATAGAAAAAGTGTGTCTCATTAAAAGAATTGTTATGTTCTTTGATCAGATGCTGAGAATATCACCGTTTCCGCCTTCTCCCCGGCGCTGAGAAAACACGGAGTGAAATCTCGTGCTCAGCCACAGTGACTGTATCAGTCCAGTCATCTGGACGGCCGCTCCCTTCTCGTTCCACAGGGCCAGGGGCCACGAGGAAAAAAAACCCTACTCGCTATTTTGTCCATCCCTGTTGGCGTGAATCTTTTCCATACGCATTAGTTTTTAAACACATACCATCCTCCCTGTATCACTCACATTGTCTTGTGTGTGTGAATTACTTTTTCAGCTAGACCAGCGAGGGATGTAGAGACGAGGGACCAGAGGATGAGTGGATGGGCTGCCGCATCCGAACCGCCTAACACTTCCTTTCTCAGTTACACGCAGCCGCTTACCTGCGCCCTCTCACATCATAAGCATCACTGTCACCATGAAGTGACAGACCCATGGTGGCTGTTACACCCTGGAGGGGACTTCGGAGGTCAACAATTAGTAACTAGTGATGGGAATCATATTTTCCTAAAAGGTGAAGTTTGGAATCAGAAGCGTATCGGTTTCAATCCAGGATCTAACACTTACCTCACTCTCAAATAAACACAAAAATACCTTTCTTTCAATGTATAAATATTACACGTATGCTAAGTGTTAACAACCGGAGCTCAGTAAATGCTCTTTAGGCCTTATTTTTCAAGTAGACTTGGGAGATCCTTTATACCAGGTGTTTTTCAATCTTGGCACCGATGACATTTTGAACCAGATAATTCTTTTTAAAAAAATCTTTATTGCAGTTGATATTCAATATTACTTTATATTAGTTTCAGATATACAGCATGCTGGTTAGACAATTATATAACTTACAAAGTGATCCCCCCGATAATTCAAGTATGCACCTGGCACCATGCGTAATTATTACATTACTGACTACGTTCTTTATGCTGTACTTCACACCCTCACAACTGTGTAACTGCCGACTTGTACTCCTAACCCTTCATCTCCCCACCCAGTGCCCTCTGCCCCATCCTCTCCAGCAGTGCTCCGTTCGCCCTCTGCATCCACGATTTGTTCGTTCATTTGGTTCTTTAGATTCCAAACACGTATACAGTTCTTCATATACATGAAATCATCTGTCTTTCTCTGTTTGACTTACTTCATTTAGCATAATACCTTCTAGATCCATGTTGTCACAAATGGTAAGAGTTTAGTCTTTTTAATGGCCAAGTAATACTCCATTGTATACGGGCACCACAACTTTTTGTGAACTGAGTAATTCTTTATTGTGGGGTGTTATGGGTCCCAGAATGCCACTCATATATTTAAGTCCTAACCCCAGTGCCTCATGTAGACTGTGTTTGGAGGTGAGGTTTTTAAAGTGGTAACTGGGGGAAAATGAGGCCATCTCCTTGTAAGAGGGGATTAGGACGCCGATGTGAGAACAAAGAAGAGGGTAGCCATCTGTAAGCCCAGGGGAGAGCTCTCGGGAGAAACCAACCCTACTGACAATTTGATCTTGGGCTGTTATTCTCCAGGACTATGAGGGGAAGAAATCTGTTTAAGCCATCCAGTCGGGGGACACTTTGCTATAGCGGCCCAGCAAACACTCTGTGGGGCTTGACCGGTGTGTTACAGGATATTTAGTCCCTGGCCCTCTACCCATTGATATATCAGTGGCAACCCCCGAACCCCACAGTTGTGACAGCCAAAATGCCTCCATGCACTGCAAAATGTCCCCTGAGGAGCAAAATCTTCCTCCCCTCCCCACTGAGAACCACGGTTTCAGACGGCCTCCGGTCCCCTCGGCACTGCCGGCGCTCACTGTGGTGACTGCTCCCTAACCAAGTACATAACCAAATATTTACCTGAATGAATTCACTTGCCTGGCTCCCTGTCTTGGGTCTCACTGCTCCCTTGCAAACTCCTTTTGCTGCAATTAAAGTAGCAATTACATCCAGTTTAATTCACAACAGACTGTGTACTTTTCAGAAACAAGCAGTTTTCATTTTAGCATAATTTCTGGCAACAGAGATGTCAATCACATCAATGTTGAACCCTGTGTTGTGTGACACACTCGCTCACGGCCCGTCGGGTCCTGCGACACGTTCAGTGAGCGCTGCTGCTTCAGTTTCCCTAATGAACCACTCGTGATTTTAGATAAAATGACTATGACAAATTCTTATATAACCATTTGAAACTCAGGGAACTCATAAAGAAAACAAATAGCTACTTAAGTGTCTTCACTCTAAGACATAATGAGACTCCATACATTATCCAGAAACCCAAGAACATACCAAAATGCCAGTCAATGGAGACATTCTCTGGAAAGCAAAAGTCACAAACATCCCGCAACATTTGTAAATCTGTTGCCTAACATCGCCGCATTCACTACCACGCTATTGGAAAGCTGACGTGTTTGGGTTGGGCGGTGGGGTGGGGGTGAAGCCTGACTCCAATGCTGAAGGGAGGCAGCAGGAGCTCTGGAAGGGATTGGGAGCGGCGGGCACTTTGCACACAGGTCACTTCTGACCAACCCCTTCCAATAATTTGTAGCTTATATTCAGCTATTCACAAGATTCTGTTTCAAGCACATGATTTTAAATTGATACAGAGTCTATTCATTTAGAAAATCCATTTATTGCACATTCTTTTTAATAGCTGGAATTCAAAGTGTTAAAAATGCAATTCATCCAAGTGAAAAGATTAACAATCATCATTTTTCAGTGTCATTTCCGAAGATTAAGCCCATATGTTTTGAATTTATTGTTTGTGACCTCACATTACAATACTGACATCCGAGTAACATGTTGGACACGGTCTGACAAATAACCTTCCTTAAACTGGGCAACGACCATCTGCAGCTGCTGTAAGGGGCACGCTGGCATTCAGGCGTCGGGAGCTTACACACAGTGAGGGTGAGTTATGACATCATGCCTTTCTAAAAACAGAGGCTTTAACCCAACTGCTCTGTGTGGCAGGAAGGTTGGAGAATCCTTTTCTGAGTCTGGTTTCTCCATGGAAGAGAACAATGGCTTAAGGTCATTCTGAAATTTATAACCAAAGTCAAAGAAAACACCTTAGCCAAAGTCTGCGTACTCTGCAAAGCTGGTGAACAAGGGAGGCTGGTATTTTTAGAGAACGGTGTTCTAGGGGCAGAAGGTAACTAAGCAAGTGAGGACGTTTTATAACTACTTTTTTCCCAGAAAGGCAGGAAAGAATGAAAAGTCACTTAAAAATAGTATTTAGAATTTAACACCTTTACTTGGGCACTTATGAATATGAAATCTACATGGCAACGAAAGTGCCATATTCTGATGACTGCACTGGAGAAGTCAGCCAAAGCCCACACTAATTCCTATTTCGCTTATTTCTCGGCTCCATCTCGGCACTTTCTGATCGTGTGCGACGATTCTGCCTTGGACTTATTTCTGTGTCTTGTTGAAGATCGTCTCTGAAAACAGGAAAAAGGAATTGGCATCTTAGAAAACAATGATCATTATTATTATACAGCAGTTTCTAGTTTACGAGTGCTTTCACAGGCATTATTTCATTGAAACCTTTCTGCTCCACTGACAAATCTGTTAAATTACTATTACTATTATTATTATTCCCACTTTACAGTTGCGAAAACAGTGATTAACACAGATCACAGATGTGATAGAGCCAGGAACTGAACCCTTTTCTTTCTTTAAAACATTTTATTTATTGATTGATTTTAGAGAGAGAGGAAGGGAGAGAGGAAGAAGGAAAGAGAGAGAAAAACATCAATTCGTTGTTCCACTTATTTATGCACTCATTGGTTGCTTCTTGTATGTGCCCTGACTGGGGACTGAACCCACAACCTCGGCGTTTTAAGACGACACCCAACCAACTGAGCCACACTGGTCAGGGAAAACAATCGTAACTTCTTGAACCTGTCAGAGCTGTGGCTGTAAGGGCAACCGTGAAAACCAAGTTCCGAAGAGAGATGAGTGCCTCCAAAGAGAGATGGGCCACATGAATTTGCTGACTGTTGGCAGAGAACTGGAGAAAGAGGTGGCTCTCAGGTAACATGCTGATGCATTCTGAAATTCGGGCTAGTATGGAAGGTCCTGCCACAGGAGAGTCCACAGTACCTGGAAGCTCTTTTCCAGGCGCTTCCGTCAGGTGCTTAGGAGAAAATAGGGAGCAGGACAAGAAGACCAAAGAGTGCCAACTTTGGTGGCACAGGTATAAAGCAGGTACCTGAGGGTGACAGGGGTCAGGCAGGAAGCCCTGCCTCTTCCTTGGACTATTCTCTCCTGTGAAGCAAAAGTTTTAAGTTGCTGAGGGAAGAGCAGGAAACTCACTGGCCCATGGGACTCAGGCCAAGATCCACGCCTCTGGGGAAGGAGCAGAGGTACAATCTGCCTGCCTGCGAGGGAAGGATAGGAAATCATTTGTAAGAACACAAAATTCATTCTTGCTGGACAAACAGAAGAGCCAAAAATCTCTACCTCTGGAGGAGGGGCAGAACACCATCTTGGGCTACTGATCTCCACACTACGCAGAGAGGTCCTGTGCGACAGTCTGACCACCACGGGGGCGGGGGCGGGGGCGGGGGCAGGGGCAGGGTACCGCGAGAGCCCCATCCCTGAGACCAGGCGCGCAGGGCCTGCCCAAGACTGAGGCTAGGCCAAGACCACAGAGAACCCCGAGCCCACCCTGAGGAGGCGCCCGGCACCAAGGACCAAGCAGAAGCAGTGAAGGATCGAGGGAGAGGTACAGATGTGGAGAAGAGATACCCGTCTTGGGCTGTAGGCACACAGAAACGGCAAAGTAAATGGGAGCAAAATCAGTCAGCAAAACCCTCCAACGATCCAGCCCCTACACTCTGCACACAGTAAAAGCAGCCCAACTAGAGGACCTTGACACATGAAGGTCACGTTGGTAACAAAACTCTGACGTAGGTCAACTCCCCACACTAACGGCCTGACAGAGAAGCACGCCCGTTCCCAGGCATAGACACTGCTGACCTCAGTCTCTGCGGCCCTTCACAGTATGTCTAGCATTTAAGCAAAATGGACGCTACACAAAGAAAAAAACCCAAACGAATCCATTGTCAAGGGGCAGAGAGAGTGACCTACATGTTAGAACCATGAGACCGGGACCCTGGATGACTATGATTGCTACATTAAAATCTCTATTAGTTTCACGTGCATGGACCACGTGCATGAATGCATACTGCCGGGGCGGCTCTGAAAGACAAAGCTCACTCCTGTCCTCTCTCCGCACCTCCCAGAGTCCAGAGGTTCCTTCCCCAGGTGTCAGCGCTGGGCCTTCTCCACCTCCACAAAAGCAGTGTGTTCCTTTCCATTAGTAGTTCACTTCACCTTTTTTCAGTCTTCCCCTACTCACGTCCAGTCCTTTTACCCCGAAGGGTCAGGTGCGAGAAGAATAAGGGCATTTTTATAAAACGTACAGAGACTCCGCATCTCCCACACTTTGACTCATGCTGGGTCAGTGAGCAGTGTCCTCAGCCATGTGGTCATTCGCCCTTTGATCCAGGACAGGGATTAGCACTTTTTTTCAAGGGCCAGGCATCTGGGGCTTTGAGGTCCATACTGCCCCTGTTCCAACTACACAATTCTGCTGCTATAACATTAAAGGAGCCCTGGATCATAGACAACATTTTATTAACAAAAACAGAAGGCCAGATTTGGCCTATGGGCCATAGTTGGCCAACCCCTGACCTAGAACCATGGCAATCCAACCAGAGGATCCAGGTGGCTGAACCAGAATTCAGTTTGATTCTTCTAGGACCCTGCTTAGCTAAGCTGCCAGCAGGAGGTGTGCCGATCTGGACAGGACAGAGTACGCTGCTGTATGGAAACAAAGGAGCGTAATGCCCAGCAACGGTCACGAAGAACTCCTGAGTTCTTAAAAAAGGTCACTATAACTCCAACACCGTTTGTGTCCTGACCATTACCCAGAAAGTGACCAAAAGGAGATGATTCCTTTCTGGGGACAGCAGCATTCGGTAACCAAACTGCTTTGCTAAGCTGTGTGCATCAGAAGGAGGTGAGGGAGTTGATTTTTTTTTAGAAGAGGCCACCCTTGCATCCGATATTAGATGCCTACTGACTGTAGGGAGGATAAAAAGTCCATCGAATCCCTTGACCATCAGCCCATTGCTGATTCCAGCCAATCTCTTTGGATCATGGACCTTATTACTGGTACCTACATGAGTGACCCAAATGGTCTGATCAGCACCCTCCAGGTCTGCGGACCCACAGTGGGCGCGGGGTGTCTTTAATCTGCCAATCTGTGATTCTTCTGACCACCCTGAGGAGCTGATTTAACCACAGTCACCTCCTTAAAGACCTTGTCTCCAAAGAAATATTTGGGGTTAGGGCTTCAACATATAATTTTAGGGGACATGATTCAGTCCTTAACAGCCTCCATGATTCAGACATTCAGTTTTGACAAGAGCCTAGTAGCAAGCTAATAGCTGCTTTTCAAAAGTGGTATACCTGGTAGCTATGCCAGGTTGGAGACATGTCTAAAACTCTTTCAGAGGCTCCAATCAGGAATCATTAGTCATAAATACTTGTGGCACAAAGTGGTCCATTGGGGTTTGGGAACTCAAGGGTGTTAGCACTTTTCTACAAGTGGTGCTTCCCTATCAGAAAATTTGCTCTGGTACCTACGGGACAGAGACTTACAAGTACACAACACACGATTTCTACATGTATTCAGACGTAGAAGCAAAACAGTACACTAACTTAGCCCGAAGGTCCCCACCTACAACCTTCCCTTCCCCACAGTGAGCCCTGCCCAAACCCCACACAATCGATTCAGGTGCTTCCATTCCCCATAGGACAGGGTGGGAGGATGAGTGTAATAACTATATCTGACAGAGCCACAAAAGTCTGAGTCCCTTCCCATTCCAAAGTTCAACAGCACACCCAGACTGGTGCAGACAGCCTCTCATTGCCCTTAGGGACAAGGATACTTGGCTACACACCTAAGCAACACAGCTACAACACCCAAAAGATTTCTGAAAAAGAAAAATTTAATGGGTAACACCCAATGCTGCTGAGGATGGGGAGTAAGAGGAACTCTTACTTGTTGCTGGTGGGAATGCAGGGTGGTACAGCCACTTTGGAAGCAAGTTTGACAGTTTCTTACAAACTAAACATACATTTAGCATACAATCTAGTAATTGCACTCATTGGTGTTTACATAAAACCTTGCACTTCATAATTATAATACAATTATATATAGCACTTTATTCATAATTGCCAAAACTTGGAAGTAACCAACATATTCTTCAATAGGTGAACAGCAGTAATCCATACAATGAAATACTACATACAGCACTAAAAAAGTGAGCTCTCAAGCCACAGAAGAACATGGGGGAAACTTATGTGAATGCTGAGTGAAGAAGCCAATCTGAAAAGACTACGTGTTGTATAGTTGATTTCAGTACATGTTATAAACCGGAAGTAATCAAGACAATGCATTACTAATGAAAAGACATATAGATCTCAGCGGACATCTTGTGGTTGCTCTACCAAAGTTTGCAAAGCAAGTTTATTTTTCTCTTAAAATCAGGCTGCAATACAAGTTACATTACACAGAAAGGAAGTTTAAAGGATGCTTTCCTGCAAATGCACAAACAGAGCAATACAATACATCTGGTTTCGGCCATCCCACTGAGTTAGCGGGGACCCCCACCCGAAATCTGCTTTCCTTGTTGAGATGGTTGACAGGATGCACACGCCCCAAGGGTATGTGTGATACTGTGATTTATAATAAGAAATATATATTTGGTCTCCCTCCCCTGACAGAGCTCTTAAAACCCTTGGAATCCCCTGTGATGAGAGGGATTAAAGGTATCCTTGGTTACATTTACCAGGTGATTTTGGAAAAGCAGGTAAGGATGGAGGCTGGGTGCCGAGAATCCAACCTTGTGATTCAGCCCTACCTCAAGGAAGGAAGAGGGGCCAGATATGGAGTCCAGCTATCAATGGCCAATGACTGAATCGACTGTGCCTATGTAATGAAGCCCCCATAAAAACCCAAAAGGACGATTTAGAAAGCTTCTATGTGGGTGGATGTATGGAGATTTGAGGTGAGTGGCACACCTGGAGGGGGCATTAAAACAACCCTTTCCCCAGACCTTGCCTCCTGCATCTCTTTTATCCGGCTGTTCCTGAGTTATATCCTTGTATAATAAACCAGTGATCTAGTGAGTGAACTGCTTCTCTGAGTTCTGTGTGCAGTTGTAGCAAACTAACTGAACCCAAGGAGGGGGTAGTAGGAGACCCCAATACATGGCTGGTAGGTCAGAAGTCCAGGTGACAATCCAGACACATGACTGGCGCATGAGGGGGTGGAGTTAGTCTTGTAGGACTGAGCCCTGAAACTGTGAGACCTGATGCTATCTCCCATAGATAGTGTCAAAACTGAGTTGAATTATAGGATGCCCAGCTGGAATCCTAGAATTGCTTGTTGGTGTGGAAAAGCACCCCCCACCCCCAATCAGAACTGGTACTGTAACAGTGGGGAATCGCAACTCACCCGATTCTTTTGACATTGTTTCTGTAAGTGCTGACTCTGATATGTAGCTTGTAGATAAAGAGCATGTTTGTCTAAGAATCCTAGGAACTAACTTCAAAAGATAAAGACAATGACCTTCAGTCATCCCAGTCCCAGGAGATGTGATGACTTTCAATCATAAAACGAGGAGGACAAAAACCAGGGTGACGCACACCAGACCACTGCTTGGCCACTTTCAAGGTCCTGATCAGAATGGACCGTGCTGGTCTGCACACAGAGAACTTCTCAAACCCCTCCCCTTGATCTCCTTGTTCTGCTCCCCTCCCTCCTCATTAAGAACCTCTGCCTGCACGGAGATGCGAAGATGGGCTTTGAGACCAGAGTCCCCATCCTCTCAGATTGCTGGCATCTGAATAAACCACCTTCCTTTCCACCAGCACCTGTCTTACGAGTTTGGCTTCTGGTGTAGCAGGCAGCCGACCCTGCATTCAGTTACAGCACCCGAATCACAGTATGAAAAGACTTATGACTCACATAAAAAGGCTTTTCTGGGGAGAGCAGGGCAGACCTCCCAAGTCAGTCTGAAAAACGGAAACTAGCCTGGGTTCTTTACGGTGGTTGGTGGGTGGGGTCCGAGTGAGGGTCCCATGCGCAGAGAGGGGCGTGCACAGTTTGCCAGGACCAGAGGAGGGAGCACCCAGGATTTCTTATCAGCTTTCCCAGAGTAAAACAGAAGAGGAAGAGAATTGGTTACTACCCAAAAGCTGTTAGCAAACAACAAAACAATGGAATCAGACTCCTTACTACAGGTGTAAACTGATGAAGAACTCAGTCCAGGGACTTACTATTCAGTGCCAGTCCACAGCTGTGGCAGAGTGGGAAAAGCACTTGATTTGGGGTTAGCAGATCCAAGACCACTCACCACGCCTCTGGGCTCAGATTTCTCAACAAAGTGAATAAAGTTTTTCTCTACCCTGCAATCACAGGGACTAAATAATAAAATGAACATCAAAGCACCTACTCAGGGGACTAGCAAATATTAGGAATTTGATAGTTGTTAGTTAAATGACATTTGTCTTCTCTAATACTCAGAAGTAACTTTTGTGGATTTTAATAGTATTTATTTTCTAGAAAATAATGGCAGAAAGGAAAGAAGAATATATCGGCCAGCATGCAGCCTCCCTTGGGATAAACCCTCTGGATAAAGGTCTATGAAGAAGGATAGGTCTCTTTGGTTTTACCATCAGATGTTATAAAACTCTTTAGTTCCTTTCTAGATAAACAAATGGGAAAATCTACATGCATTATGACAGAACTGGTATCCAGAAAGTTCTTCACACACAAGAGGCATGAGCTAAATCTTAGACAAGGAAAAGCAGAAAGGATAATAAATGTTTCCAGAAATGATTTCCTAGATTCAGGATGGGAAGCCATAGTTTAATGGCAGCAGAGGATACTAGGTTCAAAAGGAAGGGACAATGAGATGGTCAATAAGCAAACAGACTGAACTTAAGGTTTTGTTAAGTCAAATAAGCGGGACAAAACCAGAGTGATAACTATGGACAAATTCTGCATTGTGTCACTTACTGCATACAGTTCTCAGCACAACACTGTAAAAGGAACATGAACAGGCAGACCAGGGCCTGTATAACCTGCCTGAGACTCGCAGAGCCAGGGAGCTTCCCAGGCTCTTTTGTCTCAAGGAATCGCCCTTTCCATTCCAGGGCAGGCCGCTGATGAATGCGTTCATTGTCTGGGGCAAGCCCACAGGCCCACTCTGTGTTTAGCCTGCTTGGCTCTCCACCCACACACAGGGAGAGGCCAGGCCCATCAGCAATCATTTTTTGATGGACTTCAGCTCCTTCTTGTTCCTAGGTCGTTTCCCTTTCCATCATTTCATTTTCACCTAATTTTTAAGGGTTTCTTGGGGCTTGTTTTTCTTTATCTTTTTTGCTTCGAGTATTTTAGGGCTCTGTTGGGAGGTGCATATGTGCTTACAGTTACTATATCATCTTGGTGGACTGATCAGTTTATCATTATAAAATTACCTTTGTCTTTAGTTACATTTTTTGTTTTTTTTTAATTAAAAATCCGTTCTGCTAATCTCTTTCTTTTAACAGAGTACTTAATCTATTTATGCTTAATGTATTTACTGATAAGGCAAGATTTATAAGCTTCATTTGAGAGTTGTTTTCTACAGTGCTGATGTCATTTTTTTGTTCCTCTGCTCACTGCCTTCTTTGGTGTTAAATGTTTTCTAGTGTACCACTGTAATGCCTCTGTCATTTCTTTTACTACGTTTAAAATTTTATTTCCTTAATGGTTGCCCAGGGGAATATAAAGAATTAATTTAAAACAATCTAGTTCAGATGAACACCAACCTAATTTCAATAGTATATAAAAATATTGTTCCTAAATAGCTTTGCTCCTTTCCCCTTTCGTTTTGCTATTATTGTCATACAAGTTGTATCATTTTACACTGTATGACCATCAACACATATATAATTATTGCTTTTTGTCGTTGTCTTTGAAGTCAGACAAGAGTTACCAAAAAATTACATCTATACCGTCTTTTGTATTTACCTACACTTTTGTGTTTATCTTCACTGGTGCTCTTTATGTCCTCATGTGGATCTGAGTGTCCACTGTCCTTTCACTTCAGCCTCAAAGACTCCCTTTAGTATTTTTTATAGGGCAGTTTCCTAGTGACCAATTCTCCATTTTTCTTCCTCTGGAAAGGTCTTAATTTCTCCTTCATTTTTTTAAAAAAAATTATTTATTTTTAGACAGAGGGGAAGGGAAGGAAGGGAGAAAGAGCAGGAGAGAAACCTCAGCGTGCAGTTGCCTGTCATGCACTCCTACTGGGGACTTGGCCCACAACCCAGGCATGTGCCCTGACTGGGAAATGAACGGCGACCCTTTGGTTTGCAAGCCAGCACTCAATCCACTGAGCCACATCAGCCAGGACTTCTCCTTCATTTTTGAATAGTTTGCTAAACATAAAATTTTTGGTTGACCGTATTTTTTCTTTTAGTATGTTGAAATGTCATCCTGCAGTCTCTGGCTGGCCTCTATAGTTTCTGACGAGAAATCACCAGATTCCTTATAAGTAATGAGTTGCTTGTCTGGTGCTTTTTTCAAATATTACTGACTTTGACTGAGTCCATTGAGCATCTCGCATGTATAGATTGTTTTTCATCAAAATTAGGAAGTTTTCAGGCATTATTTCTTTACATATTCTTTCTGCTCCTTCTTTTTCCTCTCCTCATGGGACTTCCATTATGCATATGATGGTATGCTTGCTGGTATCCCACAGATCTGAGGCTGTTCATTATTCTACATCCTTTTATCTTTCTCTTCTTCAGACTAAATAATTTCAATTGATCTATCTTCAAAGTTGCTGATTATTTCTCCCACCTGCTCATATCTGCTGTTGAGCCCCTTAGTTAATTTTTCATTTCAGCTATTACGCTTTTCAACTCTGGAATTTGTTCTTTTCAATTATTTGTATTTTACATTATGGGAGACATTGCTCTCATACTACCACTTAGCTCTTTAGATACAGTTTCCCTTAGTTCTTTGAAGATATTTAAAACAGCTGATTTAAAGGTGTAGCAGTCCAATGTCTGAGCTTCCTCTGGGACATTTTTATTGGTTGCCCCACCCCCTACCCACAGTGTGTATGTAGAATCTTGTTTCTTTGCAAGTCTCATAATTTTGGGGGTGAAAACCAGACATTTGTAACAATCTGGAAATCAGATTCTCCTATTTCCCTAGGGTTTGTTGATATTGGTGTTGCTGTTGTTGTTTATTGATTTCCTCAACCCATCCTGTAAACATGCATTTTTGTTGCTGCTGTTGTGTGTTGACAATGAAGTGTCTGCTTGGTTAGCTTAGTGCCCGGATAGAAGTTTTCTGAGTCACCTGGAACCGAGATAACACAAGACCCCTTGCTAAACCAGTCTTCACCAAAGGGTTCTGTGTGTGTTTTAGGGCATGTATTCAACACTCAGTTGACAATTCTGCCCCCAAAAGATCTAGACACGTGACTGAAGACACCAAAGATGTAGCTAGCTGAGAGCTGGAGTTAAAGGTGGAGCAATGAGCTGGTGCGGAGCATGCACTGAACACTGAGGAGGCTGCACCTCCACAGGAGCCTGGCCAGTGACCTCACTGCGACCAAGAGACAAAGCCCCTTCCTCCCCAGAGCTCTCTACTGATGAAGCTTAACATCAAGAGAGCTGGCAAAACAATATTTAAAGGGCCCAATTCAATTTTCACAGAGCAGGCAAAAACGATGAATTTGGAGATATAAGAAAATAAATCAATAACTGGTCCTGGAGCTCCGAAACTTCATACAGGAAACCCAGTTATCCTGCTGGAAATGCCATATGGAGAGAACATGGAGAGAAACCACGCAGAAAAGAGTAGGCTACGAGTTCAGTGAGGGGAGGGCTGAGCCCCAGGTTCTCCTCCAGTTGGCATCTTCCCATCCGTAGACTGGGCTTGTCATAGCAGAATGGCTGTTCCAAGAGGAAGCATCCCAAAGAGAACATTCCAGAAGGACAAGATCCACTGTGCAAACGTTCATCAAGCTTCTCCTCACATCACATGGCCAAGTCCAGAATCGGGGTGGGCCTCGCAGTCTGAAGCCCAGAAGGAATGGTTCACTGAGGGGCGGCGGGGAGGGAGCGGCAGCACCATCAAAGCAACCCTAACCCCTGGTGTATTCAGTTATAAAAATTCATCAAGCTATACACCTAAGATTTTTCCACTTTAATGTATGTATGCTAAACTTCAATAAAGTTATGACCCCAAAGAAAGAAGCCAATTAACAGCCCTCCATCAGAAAATATGACAGGCTTATAAAGGCATGCAAATGACTCCTCATGGGGTTAAGATGAAATACAGATCACCAAGAGAGAACATAATTCTTCCTTTCCTGACTTTATAAGAATATTAGAGAAAGCTATTTCCTTAAATTTTCTTTTTGAGGCACTGCGAGATAAAGAGTTTAAAAGATAAGAGGCAACCCTTATCTACTCAGGTTCTTGAAGCCACGTAACCATATCACTAATGCCTGGAACCTAATATTGAGCTCATTCAGATCCAGTAAACACTGGCTGACACATTCAGTCCCACAGATGCTTGCTGAGCGCCCACAGTGGGCTACCCAGGCACTGTGCGAGATGCCTGGGAGTCAAGGTCCAACGAGCACGCTCTCTGGAAAGGTGGTCAGGGATTAAGGGCAGAATGCTGCAGAGCAGGTAGGGCCTTCTAGTGGAGCCATGAAGAAGAAGGAATGACAAGTCCTGTCTAGATGAAGAAGGAGAAAGGCAATGAGGGCAGAAGAGCAGGTGCAAAGGCACAGGGACAACCTGGCCTGACTCTCGGAGGCAACTGTGAGAAGTTCAGCTTGGCTGCAACAGAATGCTGGAGAGGTTTTATACATAGGAGTGAAACTCCATGGCCAGCAGGTAAGCTAGGGACAAAACAGGGAGAGCTTGGATGCTAGGGAGTCCCTGAAGGACTTTAAAGTGTGACAGAGAGGACATAATGTATCTTAGATCTCAGTGGCTGAATAAACTATAATGACTAGAGGCAGAAAAACAGTTGGATGGCTGCTGCCAAAAGCTGGCGGAGAGCAAAGGGCCTGCAGGGGGCTGAGGCACAGGGGCTGACAGACACAGAGGCAATCGACAGCGCTGATGCTCAAAGTGGGGGCCCCGGAAGCAGCATCTGCAATACCTGGGGGCGTGTTAAAAACGCACACTATCAGGTCCCACATCCAAACTACTGAATCAAAATCTCCGAACTGGGTAATGCCCACTAATCTGTTTTATCAAGTCTTCTGGTTGATTCTGATGTATATTTAAGTATGACAACCACTTCTGTATAGGACTTGCAACTGACTGCATGTGAGAGGTAAGGGAGAGCGAAGAGTTGAAAATGATCCCTAAGTTTCTGGCCTGAAGAGCAGGGCGGACCATTACACTACCATTAACTGAGCGCGGGGCCAGTGGGAGAGGAGCAGGTCTGGAGAGAAGGAACCCAAACTCCCACGTTTTATGTATAAAGAACCTGAAATCTGGAAATATGAAATGACAAACCAGGGCCATTTTTCCTTCCCATTTTCTCTCTGTTCAATGCACATACATCTTACAGCTCAAAATGGTACGATGAACCAATATTTATGGACATAACCCGAGACCATTCTGTAGAAAATAAGTGGTTTTGCTGCTTATGAAATTACTGCTTTATATGGAGCACTGTGTAGCTAGAACCTCTCAAACATTTATGGAATTAGGAGAATGTGTTGGAACTGAAATAATATGTATGTCTGAGAACTAATATCTCAAATACGTCATTTGTGGCACCACAAAATATGCCTATGAGTAAGACAGGTACTTGTAGAACCGCTGCATTTTGTTGGAAAGTAAAACTGCGGAGGCATTTCCTGATTCTGCCTCTAAAGCTTCGTTATGGCATAAATTTATTATTTATTTATTTATTTATTTTTTGCATAAGCTTATTTAAACTGTTGTGCACTCAGCTGAAATGAGAAGTCCTAGATTCTGTGGACCTTGACCTCGTCAATTTACCTCTCTGGAGCTCAGCTTCCTTCTTCAAAAAATAAAGAAAGGGACTGGACTGGATGAGCACTACATCCTTCCAGCTTTAACATTTCCTGTCAAGTGATGGGGTTTGTTTGCTACGGGTTTTCTTATAGTAATGACTTTAAGAAGCCTTCATCTCAAGAATGGACTCAGCTCAGGAATCCTGGGTTGCAGCTTGTCATAGCTATTGGTCAGGAAGCTTCCCAACGCAAGAGGACAAAATTAGCTAAGGAGTGGCCTCCTCTCCCAGAATTCAAAGATAAATAATGTTTAGGTGAAAGGAATGCAGCAAAAATCTCAAACTTTCATAAAACACTAGTTTGAACCACCAAACATCTCAATAGCCTGATAAACCCACTCATACCGTGCTCCGTGGATACACTGCACTTTTCCATTTTCCCAGGGATTCAGCTACAAAACGACAAAATGTTAACAGCACAGCACACCTCTCTTTTGGAAAGATAGTGTGTGTAACATGATGGTTGAAAGTGCTGGCTTGACACATGAGGCTAGACTCTCAGCTCCATCACTCATCAACTGGAGATCTACCCCGTTCGGCTTCAGTTACCTCATTATAAAACGGGGATAATCATACATCACGGTATTGTTATGCTTTTTAAATGAGATCACACATATAAAGGATTTACTGTGGGTTAGAACTGGGTTGACACTGGGATTACAATGCTGAACCTACAGACTGGCAGGCAGATGGACAAACAGTCACGTGAATATGCTGGAAACAGGACGCGGTGCTGTAAGGGTCTGTAACAGGAGGATGTGACTCGGGGACAAGGCAGAGAAGACTTCCAAGAGGCGCACATCTTGAGTTTAGATGTGAAGGGTGAGTAGGGGTAAACTAGGAGAAGAAAGATGAGAAGACCACTCTCCGTAGAGTCAAGTCTGTCCAAAGGCCCTGTGGTGGGAGAGAACGTGGCATGAAGAAAAGACCTAAGAAGTCTGTATCACTAGAGCAGAAAAAATGCATAAGTGTGTAATAAGACATGAGTCTGGAGAAGACCTGACCATATAAGACCTTTTAGGCATGTTGAAGAGTCCCATCTAGATCCTAGCAAGAATAAGACACTATTGACTATTTTTAAAGTGGAGAGATGATTAACAGTGATTACACTTTCACTTTGAAAAGATCACTCTAGCTGCAACAAAGAGATTAGGTTGTAAAGAAGCCAGAAAATGTGGACAGACAAATTAAGACACGATTTATTGTCCAATTGAGACACATAGTAGCATGAATTAGGGTGGCGAGAGGCGCAGAATTAAATTGATGGATTCCAGAGATATTTAAGAAGTAAAATCTGGCCCTGACCAGTGTAGCTCAGTTGGTTGGGCATCATACTGCAGAGCGAGAGGTCACTGGTTTCAATTCCCAGTCAGGGCACATGCCTAGGCTGCAGGTTTGGTCCCCAGTCCCCAGTCCGGGTGCATATGAGAGGCCTCTGATTAATGCCTCCCTGTCCCTCTTTCTTCCTCCCTGACCCTCTCTCTAAAAATAAATAAAATCTTTAAAAGAAGAAGTAAAATCTATAATACAGGCCATAGATTGGACAAACAGGCACTACTGAACAAGATGTCAAGAATGACAGTTTTGGGGGAGGGCATAAGAAACTGGCTGAAAGGAACATCAGAAAAGGATCATGTTTTTGTTTTAAAAACTTTTTCAGGAGTGTTGATAGAGTAGATACGGTCAAGTGTTTAGCTTTGCACATGTTGATTTTGAGGTGTCTTAGAAATATCTAAAAGGAGCCATCAAGTAGGTAGGAAAGATACATTTTTTAGGAGATAAATTTAATCTTGGCCGGTATCAACAATCAACCTCGTTGAGCAACAGGAAAACAGGGTACTGTGTCTCGTAAGTCATAGAAGAGAGGGTTTGAAGAAAGGTGAAGAAGTAGCCCAGCTGGTATAGCTCAGTGGATAGAGCGTGGGCTGAGAACCAGAGGGCCCCGGTTCGATTCCCAGTCAGGGTACATGCCTGGGTTGCAGGCCAGGTCTCCAGTGAGGGCCATGTGAGAGGCAACCACACACTGCTCTTTCTCCCTCCCTTCTCCTCTCTCTGAAAATAAATAAATAAAATCTTAAAAAAAAAAAAAAAAAAAAGAAAGGTGAAGAAGTCAATAGTATCAAACACTGCTAAGAAGTCAAGGAAGATAAGGTCTAAAGAATGGCCTCTGGATTTAGCAATATGGAGGCCTTCAGTGACTTGAGTGAAAGCTGTCAGAATGATGGGACTGGCTTGATCTGTTGAAGAGCAAGTAAGGGGGAGATTAGGGAATGGAGCCTGCAAGTAGAGATCATGTCTATATACGCCGTACAGACACGGACAATAGCATGGTGACGGCCGGGGAAAGGAGGGTAGGGGGACTAGAGAAGAGGGCAAATGGGGGATAAATAGGGATAAAAAGAGACTTGAATTTGGGTGGTGAGGACATGATGCAGTATGCAGATGATGTTTTACAGAGTAGTACACTTGAAACCTGTATGATTTTATTAACCAATGTCACTCAAATAAACTTAATTGGGGAAAAAAAAAAAAGAAAGAAAGGAGAGACACAATGGGAGCTGCAGGGTGAGAATAAATGAGATGAGAAGTTGAGTGGGAGGTTTTGCCTGTTGGTTGTGTGGCTGGTTGGTCTTACGATGGGAAAGACTTAAGCACGCCCAACTGGAAAAGACAGTTGCGAGGGAGAGGCTGCCTACACAAGAGAGGAGGGGCAAAGCAAAGTTCCTGAAAAGAGAGCAGTAGTGAGGGAGGAGGGACCAGCCTCCAACAGGGGTCACGACCTCCGTTTATTATAAAAGGAGGGAATGGGGATTAAATATGTATAAGTACAGGCAGATTTATACGTTGGAAAAGATGAAGGTTCCTATATGGTGGCTTCTATTTTCTCTACAAAGGATAAGGTCTGCAGCTGGGCGGTGGAGACAGTGAACTGAGTTTTCCAATAATCCTTGTTAAGAACAGGACAAAGGAAAGGCCACAGAAATAGTACAACTGCTAGGCAGTTCTGAGGGCCCGTTTGAGGAATGTGATCACGAAATTATAGTGGAGTAAATCTGCCCTGTTGTCCTTCAGACCACTCCTGCAGGTGGAGACCAATGAAAACATATTCTTTTGTTGCACTGTTAATTTCCTCCTTACCCACCTGCGGGACCTGGAATAGACCCTCCTCCCTGCCAGCTTCATTTCCCAAACTGATTCATAAATGGTATAGGAGAAGTGGAATTGCACTTATTCTACACTAAACATCTTATGACTAGGAACATCTAGAAAAGGATTAAAAGTTTCTAAAGACCCTGGAGCCAATGCTTAAGGCCAAACTATTAACCAGCTATTGGAATAACCTGTCTTCAGAAAAACAACTTCTGAGAAGTATTCAGAGTTATCACACTGGGATTCCATTTCTAATCAGAAACATATAGAAACAAGTAGTAAACTTCAAATCTTTACCTTGATGGGTGTGAAGTATTACTTTCTTAAATCAGAAAGCACAAATATTCTTTTGTTTGAAAATCAACTGTACAGAATTGTAATTTCTCAGGTCAAAGTACATGCTTATTTTTAGATTATGAGAACTCACTTATGTGACGCTTCCCAGGCTTCCTCTTCTTCCAGAATATCTCTTATGATGTCTGAACTGGAACTAAAAGGATATATGTCAGTATTTCCAGACAACAAAGACGGTATGGTTCAATCTCTATAAAATTGTAGAAAAGGTAAACTAATCTATAGTGACAGAAGTCAAACCAGCAGAGCAGGTTACCTGTGAGGGGCTGGGGATGGGCAAGGAGGGGTTACACAGTAGCAAAAGGACTCTGACTGTGGGGTGGTTTCGCAGGTACAGGTAGGTCAAAACTCTTCCAAGTGTGTGCTTCAAATATTTGAAGTTTATTCTACAGTGATTTCAATAAAGCTATTTTTAAAAACCTTTATAAGTTAGCAATAATAATGAAAAAAATCCCAAATCTTAAATAAATCCCTCACCATAAAACCTGAATTCAAACACTATAACGTCACAGGCCTTTTCAATTTTCCATGGCAGCCCAAGATCAAATCGTGTCTTAAAAACTGTTCTCTAGTAATGAGACTCACAAGAGATGCTAAATTCTTAAGTGGCTTACAATCCCTCTGTAAGCAAAGTAAAGTAAAATTTAATTAATGTGAATTTAATGTTTAATTTGTTACAATGCAACCTGGCTTAAAGTACTGTGTATTTCTGGCCTATCTGTGCAGAGCAAACAAAATTATAGAGGTCACTATTATTTCTTTGTAAGAAAAAACTGTTCTAAGGTTTTAGCATCTTCTTCTTACCAAAATAAATTCCTACCAAATACATAGTTTTTTAAAAATATGTGTGTATCAATATCAAAAAAGCATTTCTGTAGACAAAGACAGAACGCCGTGGGCGATGCATGGGCCGCCTCGGAAGCAGCGGCCACCACGCCAGCGTGGAGGAGGCGAAAACAGACGTCGCGTTCTCAGGGGCAGAATGACGGGTTTGGAAATGCAGGTGTCTATCGCATTTCCAATGACACTCTAATAGATAAAAAGAGCTTGAAAATTATAAAGATTTAAAGTGCCAATGAATCATTCATAACTACTTCTGACAAATCACTTGAAAGCAATGTTTGCCTATGATGCCTGGAGGAAAAAAAACAGTAACCGTCAATAAATACAGTTCTGTACCAAAAGTTTTATTCAGAGGATTTCCGCCCAAACATTGAAACTCCAGGAGCTGTGTCCAGGGCCCCTCTGCCTGTGGTCCGCACGTGTCACGGCCACGTGTGGGGTTCCCATCGCACTTCAAGTAGAGTGGCCCTCAGATGCAGCTACACAATAGTCCTCAGCTTTTCAGAATAAGAATTCTCATATGGTGGTAGCAAACTTTTGGTATTTGTGGCTTGACAAAATACATAATGATAATGAAGCACTATAAAATCGGTAACACTTTTAGTTTATACTTTATTCATTATAGCAGCACACACACACATTTTTAAAACAGGAGCGCACGCATTTGTGAGACACTCTCTTATGTCCACAGATGGTTCTTGCTGTGCAATCATTCCTTCAGGCCCCGGGTGGGAACCACCCATCAAGCCTATCAAGAGTACCTAAGCCCCTACTACCCTCTCACATCGAGGGTGGCCCACTGCTCACCAAGTGCTCCTGAAAACAAAAACATTAATTTATCATCAGCCATCCTCACGTTAGCGCACACGGGCTTATAACAAGCTTTCCCATTAGATGGCTAGCTAAACGTACTTTTTATCAGCAGGGAAGAGGGAAAAGCAGGAGGCCTTAAGGAGATCCACAGCCAATTTTACCAACTTTATTATTCTCCTAAGAGAAAGACCCACACAGCCACTCGCTAGGGAGGGCTCAGACCCACTGCCAACCCCATTCCCACAGAGGCAGCCGAAAGCATTTTGATCCCAACCTTTGTTATTCCTTACCTTGGTGATAAATTATTCCAATTTTATAAAGAAAACTGGAGCCCCTTTAATGTAACTCTTTCATTCCCTCTCTCTACTCAAGTTATATCGATGCCCTCATCCATTTTTCTTTTTCTGGATGGAGCAGCAATTTTCAACCACTGTCACAAGAATTTCTAGAACATGCAGTACCTATTTAGTCAGGGGCACTGACCTCTTTCCCCTTAGACTGTCAAAAAAATGACAACAGCCATTCAGTGTGAAGAAATCAAAATTATACATACTTCTTTTTTGTCAAATAGGCAAAAAATATACCTTTTGGTCTGTTGCAGAATTTCAGTTAATGATGTGTGCCCTGAGATGAGAAAGGCTGAAAGTCACTGGGACAGAGCAACGTGGTGCTTCTCCGCCTTTTTCATTGCCGCCCCCACCCACCCCCACCCCCACCAGTCTTTTTAGACAATTTTCCCTAATTGTCCCTCCAGGAAATTTTCTTTTCTTTTTATTTTTTTTTAAGATTTTATTTATTTATTTATTTTTAAACAGAGGGGAAGGGAGGGAGAAAGAGAGGGAGAGAAACAGCAATGTGTGGTTGCCTCTCACATGGCCCCCACCAGGGACCCGGCCCACAACCCAGGCATGTGCCCTGACTGGGAATCGAACCGGGACCGCTTGGTTCCCAGACCGTACTCAATCCACTGAGCTACACCAGCCAGGCTAATTGTCCCTCCAGGAAATTTTAATGCCACAAATGTAATGTATATGTAAATATGTATCATACATATACTGTGCTTTATACATAAAAAGTAAGAAGTTTGGCCATCCCTTCCCCCAAGAACCAATTTCTACCCTCTAGGGGACTAAATGCTTCTGTCGAAAACCCCTGAGGCAGAGGCCTAGGGTTAGGGCTGGTCATGTGGCTCTGGGTCCTGGTATCACAGAGGCTAGAGAAATAAAGTCAGCATCTTGCTGATACCTCCAAATGCACGCATATGATTTTTTTTAACAGGAAGGTTACAAAGCATCCCTACCATTCCAGCTAAGTAAGCAGAATGGCCAAGCTTGTCAACTAACCTAGTAATCTGTGATCAATTTACCAAGCGGCCCTCAAATCACCAGTACAAATAACTGGACTGTTAAAGGAAAATATTTGCGGTACATTAATGACATAAATCTAAGAGGTTTTTGCTATGCGACCTCAGGAAAAACAGATGGTAGAGGAGGTAGACAAAAACACATCTCAGAAGTTGCCTGCAATCTCCTCTTCGTCTGAGACTTCAGTGGCATTGCCCAGGCAGGCCACACAGCTCCATGACTGCCTCAGTTCTCACTACCCTGCCTTCTGCTCCGGCTCAGCTACTAACCGGAATGACAGCCAATCAGTACAGTGACTGATACCAAGTTTGGGAGGTTTGGCCCTGGCCAGATGGCTCAGTTGGTTGAAGCACTGTCCTGTAGACCAAAAGGTTACAGGTTTGATTCCTGGTCAGGGCACATACCTAGGTTCTTGGTTGGGTCCCAGTCAGAGCACACACATACAGGAGGCAACTGATCCATGTTTCTCTATCTCTTTCCCTCTGCCTTCCCCTCTCCCTGAAATTAATAAAAACAAATTCTTGGGTGAGAATTAAAAAAAATGTTGGAGAGGTTTAAAGTTTACCTAAAATGAAGTTCCAGGATTATCTGCTATATCTGCTGCTCCAATTCTAGCCACTACTGAGAAATGAAGCATTGATACTAATACAATTAAAAATACCAGACACGCCCTGGCTGGTGTGGCTCAGTGGATTGAGCACTGGCCTGTGAACCAAGGGGTTGCTGGTTCAGTTCCCAGTCAGGGCACATGCCTGGAATGTTGACCAGATCCCCATTAGGGGGTGCGTAAGAGGCAACCACGCACTGATGTTTCTCTCCCTCTCTTTCTCCCTTCCTTCTCCTATGTCTAAAAATAAATAAAATCTTAAAAAAAAAAAAAAAAACAGACAGAACTGTTCGTTCCTTTTCAAAGTCGTGTACTTACTATACTCTACTCAGAAGCCACGTTCCTGAAATTAAGCATACAATTTCACAAGTAGGATTTTACAAAGAGACTTGGACTATGGAGACATAACAGTCACTGGTACTAAAATTATCACTCTCAGATCTCTTCCTTGTGAATAGAAGTAAGTCATATTTTTGAATTCTTAGTCATTTTAACATGCTTTGGAGATAAAAATAATTCCTTTAATACACTTACAAGACATCTACAAAAATCTTCCACAAGAGAAAATAATGACTCACTCTGGTCTTCCTAGGGTCGAAGCATGCATAAATCTATACAGCAAAAGCTTTCCATTCTTGGACAAAGAATATTTTCAGAGTAAACTGTAGCTTCTCCATTTCGGTTTGGAACAGTCTGTTATGCCAGGCTTTAGGAAGCTGGGTACATAAAAGTCATGGCTTCCTATGGAAGGCTGTTCATATTGTGCTCCCTAAGCTATTATTACATAGAGCAAATACACGTGAGAAAGTCTCATCAGCAAAACAAAAAACAAAAACAAAAAGAAATAACTCCTGGCTGGTGCGGTTCAGTGGATCAAGCACCAGCCTGCAAATCAAAGGGTCTCCGGTTCAATTCCCAGTCAGGGCACATGCCTGGGAGGGTTGCAGGCCAGGTCCCCAGTAGGGGGTGCGTGAGAGACAACTGCACACTGATATTTCTCTCCCTCTCTAAAAATACATACATTTTAAAAAAAGAAAAGAACCTTAAAGTCTATAAACTCCCAACCTCTGTTCAGGAAGATTCTTGTAGGTCAACGACAATTAGTATTTCATACCATTTAGACCTTATTTTAAGCTCAAGGTTTCAGAGGCATAAGCGCAGCTGGTTTTGTTGGCTGGTAGACTGGTTGGTCTTTGGCCTTGTTGGTCTTCCTAAAATACCGGTATTTCGCTTTTGTCATCCTGACCAAAAGCGCAGCACATGCTCTCAGGCAAAGGTAAGCATTATTTTTACACACTACTCTGTAACATCTCATTTCATCCATTGGTCAAGACTTTACCACAAAGCAGAAAAGTAACATGCCAAACACCTCTGGCAAAGGGATGGTTGGTGATACTGTCCAGAGGGAGAAAGCACACATTTTAGCTGGCAAGTTAAAGTTTCAGTCAGGATTCTTTCACTTATAACTTTGGGCAAGTGGCTTAATCTTTCCAAGTCTCAACCGCCTCCCCTATCCAGTCCGGATAACCACACGAGGTTCGCAGAGACACTTCGAAGGCCCGTCAATAGAACACACAGGGTGTTCAGCATAGAGATTGGCAGGTAAATAGTGTTCGGTAAATGTCAGCTCCACTTCCATAGAACACATTTGAGTCCGAATTACCTGAACAACTGCCTTAGCACTATGCTTCAGTTTGGCCTAGGAAACCTGGTCACTGTTGAGCTCTATTTTAATGTTTGATTTCCACTGTTTCTATGACACCAGGGTGCAAATTCATCAGAACTTGTTATTTGTCCAGCATGGCAGGTACACAGGGTACTGTGGGGTAAGAAAAATGCAAACATCTGCGAAAAAAATCCTGTGGATGAAAGATTACTTACAAGTGAAATTTTTCTATTATCTTGTGGTTACTCCCCATTCCTTCTCATAATTGTGGCATTAATTTGAACGTGGTTGAAAATAGCCAACTGAAAGAAAAAAACGCCTCCAGGACAGTTCGCCGGAGGGGTGACGGTGTGAGCACAATGCCCACCAGACGAAGGGACTTGAGTAAACGCTGCGGTCACCACAAACCCCGCCTCAATCCCCCTTTTCAGTACTCTGCAGGGCAAGCAGAAGTTTACACGCCGAAATGTCAGCAGTAGGCTGACAACAGCATACCAGGACAGTAAACATCCTAGGTTCAAAACCAGAATCGCTCCATGATGACAATGACAGAAATTTCCACTTTGGGAGCGACTACTCCCACAATCATGATAATTCACTTATACACACTACCTTTACGTCCTATATGCACACTGGGTTTTACCCCATCTGACAGATGAACAACGGCTTGGAGAAATTTAAGTGAAAAAACAGGGGAGTGAATGTAAAACTCATCTTTCTACTACATCATGTTGCTTCGATCAGCGGTAGCAGAAAATGCTATTAATCCACAAGAGTTAAGAATGCCACCTCCTCCGACGCATTCGTCAGTAAGGTTCTGTCAGACACCAACAAGGCTCATGGGTAAAGCAAGGCTGGAGTTTCCCTGCTCTCCACTAGATCTAGAAAAAGATAAAATGAAGAAATCTTCAAACATGAGAACAATACCAGGAAGAACCTGTTTATCAAGTAATACATGCTAAGTCCTAAAAAAAGAAAGGAACCCCCAAAACCAACTTAGTTTATCTATAACTATCTCATTTCCTTTTTAGAATCACCCAGGGAGATAACAGGGCAAAAAAAACCCCAACAAACTATCATTATATTTTATCAATGAGGAAACCGCAGCCCAGGGAAATTAACTCAACAAACAAGCACAAAGCCATGGCTGAACTGACCTCTCACAGTGGAACAAACAGGACTGACTGTGAGGTGCACAAATCTAATGGATGCACATCCATCTCAAGGACTTAATGTCACAGTATCTTAGGTGATGACACATTCCCCAGAGCAATGTCTCATTCATCCAAAGAAAAGACATCATGCAACACACAGTTTTAGCTCTTCTGAAAAGTAAAAGATATTCTCTCTAAAAAATTCCAACTAACAAAATTTCCCACATTTTCTCCAAAAAATTTCAAGAAACAAAATTTACCACCTGAAATAAGATGAACCATTTAGCTTTCAGGGGTAACCTGAAGTTCATAAGTGTTCCCAGACAAAAGGCTACATAATAAAATACAAAACAGTAATGTATATTAGCAGAAGATTTTGTGGCAACATCAAATTCATGAAATGTCACATTTTAACAGTTAAAAATCCAAGTGTATCCCTAGCTGGTGTGGCTCAGTGGATTGAGCACCCACCTGCGAACCAAAGGGTTACCAGTTCAATTCCCACTCAGGGCACATGCCTGGGTTGCAGGCCAGGTCCCCAGTGGGAGGAATGCAAGAGGCAACCACACACTGATGTTTCTCTCCCTTTCTGCTCCCCTCCGCCTCTATCTATAAATAAATAAATAAATAAATCATTTTTAAAAATCCAAGTGTAATGTGTCAGCGTTCCAAAAGCAATTATAAGGATTTTTAAAAATTACAAAGCTATCACTGAATTACAGAAAGATATTTACAACTTAGGTTACTGTTCAGTTACAGTGATGTTTTCTTTAGATACTGTTCCCTTTTAATTTGACAAGAAACATAATCTTATTTAGCCATTTTTCTAACAAATTGGATGTCCCCAAAATTACAAAATCCCATTAATATATGTGTCTCACCCTACTGCCTGCATCACCAAACTTTATTAACCAATTTATAACAATGACATTGATGAAGATAGTGATGATTTCCAAAACCCTACTTTAAAGCACCTCTTTCTTGTTTAAAGTAGACTAATACATTTACATGGGTGAAAGTCGAAATGACATGAAAAGAAGTACACTGAGAAGTCTCACTTCTCCCTCTGGTCCTAGCCAACCTGTTCCCCCTCACCTCCAACAAGTAATCACTTATTCGTTTGTTTATTCTTTACTGTTTCTTTATACAAAACTAAACAAATACAAGTATACATCCTTTCCTCCCCTTTTAGAAAAATAACGAAGAATGCTATCTATGCTGTTCTGAACGTTGATCTTTTCACTTCCAAGCAAATCCTGGAAATCTCTCCATGTTAACATAGAAATTTTCCTTTTTTAACAGTCACACAGTATTTCATTGTGTGGATATACTGTAGTTTAATCAACCAGCGCCAGGTAATGAAAATGTGAGTAGGTTCTAGTCTTTCGCTGAGGCAAACAATGACGCGATGAATAGCCCTGGGTACGGGCACTTTTGCACGCGTGCAGTGCAGGCGCACCTGCAGGACGAGTGCACCGGAACACGGGGTGACAGGCAAAGACAACAGTGCTTTCGGCTGACCTCCTCAGAGTCCCTCCTCAGGGACTGCATCATGCAGCACTGCAACCAGTGACAGACGGGTGCATTTCCCCGTGGCCTTCCAGCGGAGTATATTAGCAAATAGTAAGATTTTTGCCAACCTCAACAGGTGAGAAATGGATGTAATTAGCATTTCTATTTTACCAAATTATTCATGACTTTTGCCCATTTTTCTACTGGGTTTGTGGGTCCTTTCCTTCTCAGTCTCCAGGTGTGCAAGATGAATATCTATTCTTGAATGTTTTTTAAAGGGTCTATTAAATGCTATAAAGGATAAGAAAATGTATTAACACGTCTTCTTTCATTGTCAAACATTTGCACTGTTATATCTGAAACTTAAACATTTTTTAAACATATATATTTGAAATTTTTCTCAGTGGATCAGAAAGAATTCCAAAGCAAGCATCTACTACATGTATCTTAATTTTAATTCTGGTTGCAATCCAAAATCAGATTTGTCTGATTTCTTTCTAGTACCCCGCATTGTCCCCTGTAATCAACGTGGGAACCGTGGCTAACCCCAATTAGCTGCCTAGTCTGAGCTGTACACCAGCAATTAACATGCAAACAAACACTATTTATATGACTTTATCACCAGACTAATCTCATTTAAAATTCTTGACCATAAATCTCAAATGGGCAACCCTCGCTACCAGAGCATCCTACAGCACTTATCAGGCATGTTCTGTTTCTCACTCTCAAAAAGACTTTCTTCAATTGCCTACCCGCCATCCTAGCCCAGTCTCAGCTGGTATACCGGCCTCAACTCCATTAAGAAAATGAAAGCAACCAGGCAGGACCACCATTCACCAAGCTGCTAAAAGCCAAAAATTTAGGATTCATCCTTGATGTTGAACTTTTCCTCACTTACCATATCCAAACCACCTTCAAGTTCTGCCAATCCTAAATATACCTCCAAAATATATGCCCCCCCATTTCTATCTTCACTGTTATTATTCTGATCCACTCCACCATAAACCCTGGAAGAGACTGTTATGAAAACCTTACTAGTCTCCCCACTTCCACTCTCAATCACCTCTAGCCTCCATCCATTTTTCACAGCATCTAAGGTCATTCTTTTAAAACATAAATGAGACCATATTGAATTGGATTAATATTGATGTCAGTTGATCCCAAAATTGGTAAATAAATTCTATGTAACTGCAACCAAAATTCCAGCAGGTTTTTTTTTTTAAGCAACTGGCAAGTTGATTTTAAAGTTTACATGGAGATACAAAAGACCCAGAACAGCCAAAGAATTCTAAACCCACGGCAGGCGCCTCTGGCCTCTGGCATCACCGCTTTCAGACACAAACACTATCATTTCCGTGTGCCAAGGAAAAGGGCTGGGAACCACTGTGTCACCGGGAAGCATACCTTTTAGGCCAATCACTTTAAATCCTTATACAAAGGGAAGAAAAGTACTGTGGGTTGTTTCTTTAAGGAAGAGAAATACAGACATTAGGTGAATTTAGAGTTAAGATTAAACATTTGTGCTTATGTTTAACTTACACATTGGAGAAACAAAAGAAGACATCAACTCTGAGAGTCTAATTTAAGGAAAAATTATTTTAATTAGCACTGCTAAAACTAGATACAAAATTAAATTCTCAAGTTAAACGGGCAGGGAGACAAAGTCACGATGCTTTGTTTTGTTTTACTCTTTAGACTGTTGGCAGCAAAAATAATTGATAAATAAAACCCAAATACTGAAAGATAACGAATCATATTAACAGGTTACAACATGGAGCCCCATGAAAAGAAACAAATTAAAAGACAAGAAAATCTCAGCGGTGAAAATTTCCTCTACCACCGAAGAAGCTTTCACTTGATCACAAGTTTCTTCGAGAGCAGGGCCTGGGAGGCGGGGCAGGAGCTCGCAAGGAGATCAGCCTGTCTTCAGCGCAGCAGGCCAGCCTCTATAGAGTCTACCCGCTGCCCCTCCTGAGAACACACATCCAGCGCTGCAAGCGTGGGATGCCTGGCCAATACCAACCATCCAAACCAGAGAAACCCAGTATCAAGTCTAAGTTCAGGCCATAAAACTCCGGTCTTACGGTCTGTTCAAGTAGGAGAATTTTAAAACCACCTTACACTGCTGGATTTTAGGCAGTGGACGCTGAACCTCTCTGTGATTGTTTCCACATAAAATGAAAGGTTTGTCTAGGTGATCTGCAGTATGAGAAATAATTATCCCTCCCAACTCATATTTGCCCCAACTTTTAATGTTCTGGTACATATTTTTAAATTTTCATTCGTGCTGTTACCCTACAGGTAATAAATGGCTAATAAAATGTACTCACTAGGGCAAGAAAAGCACACCTAAGCACACATCAATGAAATCTTAAAGGCTTCTACAACTGACTTCTACAAAATCACTTAAAAAAATAGCAAGCCGCTGCATCTGAGGCCAATCATGCTTTAAAGCTTGATTCTCTCTGAGGTACAGGAACAATGTGTACTACTTATGTGGTAGATCAACAGGAGTAAGCAAAGTCAGCAATTTCATATGTGCCCATGCTCCAGAATGTGACCATCTGCGTGGGAGTAAAGAGAACAGAGAAGATGTGCAAATTAACACTGCGTGTCCTTCTGTCAAGGCAACCACAAAATGTAGCACCTAAACCCAGGCATTCTGGAGAGTAACACAGTTGCTATTGATAACGATGCCAAGACAAGAAATGGCAACCAGCCAATCTCAGGGAAACCAGAACAAATGGTCACTCTATGTCTAATTGATATTTCGAACAACTCCATTAAAATGCTACTAATAAAGGAAACAATGGTGCCCAGTACAAAAGTTCTGATGTAACTCACATTACAATGGGGAAAATCCTGGGCTGACATCTATTGGTTTCAACTCTATTCACTGAACGACTTAAAATGAGCCACATCAGCTCTCTGGGCCTCCATTCCCCTAACCTGTGATACGAAGCTACTATATTTAGTGACTTCTTGAGGTACCTTCTAACTTGAAAATGTTTTTATTTTATCCTAACGTGCCTTTTTCCCAGGTTCTAAGTTAGGTCTCCAAGGAGACCTACCATCTGTTCCTCTGATTTAAAATCAAAGATAGTGGAGTTCCAGCCAAGATGGAAGCCCAGGTAGAAACACTTCACTTCCTCGCACAATCAAAAGAAGGATAACAATCAATTTAAAAACAATAAATAACCAGCCCTGGCTGGTGTAGCTCAGTGGATTGAGCGCGGGCTGGGAACCAGAGGGTCCCGGTTCGATTCCCAGTCAGGGCACATGCCTAGGTTGCAGGCCAGGTCCCCAGTGAGGGCCATGTGAGAGGCAACCATACATTGCTGTTTCTCTCCCTCTCTCCCTCCCTTCCCCTCTCTCTAAAAATAAATGAAAATAAAATCTTTAAAAATAATAAAATAAAAACAATAAATAACCGGAACTGCCAGAAAATCAAACTGCATGAAACTCCGACAACCAAGGAGATAAAGACACATTCATCCAGACCGACAGGAGGGGCAGAGAGGACCTGCCACAAGGCAGTGGACTGCATGGGAGAGGCAGGGGCTGGCTGACTGGGAAACTACAGACTCAAAACCTCTTGCTGTAAAATCTGTGGGGGTTGCAAAGGCGGGAGAAACTCCCAGTCTCACAGGAGAGTTTGCTGGAAAGAGGGACTAAAGTGGAGTGAACAAGCGGCATTGCTCCCTCTCTGACCACTCCCCCACAGACAGCACCACCATATAGCAAAGAGGGTTGCCTCGCCCAGGCGAATACCTAAGGCTCTGCCCCTTACAACATACCAGGTGCACTGAGACAAAGAAATATGGCCCAAATGAAAAAACAGAGCGAAACTCCAGAAAAAGAGCTAAGCAACGGGGAAACAGACAATCTATCTGATGCAGAGTTCGAAACACACACAGGAATCAACCAACGAATGCATAAATAGTAGAACCACAAACCCCTCTCTCCCCACCCCGGCCCCCCACTACCCACTAAAACCAATAAATAAAAACTTTAAAAATAAAATAAAACAAAATAAAAAGGGGAAACACAGTTTATAAAAATCAACCTACAAGCAAGTATTACCATGCCAATCAAAACTCAACACTACAGTCATTGGACCCAAACCTTGGGTGACAATCGGACATGGCCACAAGCCACGACATGAAGATATCATCTGGAAAGGAAGGAGCCTGGACGGAACTTTCGAATTCTATAAGCACTTTAGATGCACAAGTAATAATCCACTATGGAATTCTAAAACTCTTTCCTGACAAAGAAAATTGAAGGGCTCAAAGTAATTGTACAGAGGATCTTTACGTCACGGCAGTTCATGAATTTAGTAAAACCAAAAATATTTGCCATCTAGGGTTGACTCAGAATGTCGAAAAATAAAGAATTATAAAACAACAAACAAAAGCTATTATAAGGATCATCAGATTACCCAACAGAAATCATAAAAAAACTCCAGAGTTGCCAACATGAACTGCCTAAGAGTAAAAGAAAACCTTATTATTTCACAGCAAATATTCTTTGGCAGTACTACTGGAGAAAAAACCGTCTGTACTTTCACGTTGCTCTTGAAGAATCACTATTCAAACTACTTTCACAAGCCTATGTTCACTAATAAAAACACGCTGACCGAAGAGGGCGAGGGGATGCTGCGCAACAAATTGCCTCTCAGGATGAGATGCAAAGGCTGCAGCACAGTCTCTGGGGCGAAACCCTTCTATAAAGTAAGAGTATCAGCACACAGAAGCATGCTGATTAAAAAATAATACAACAGGGAGGAAAACAGAATTCTTCCCTCGTGCTACATTTTTGGATTAAATTTTAACATGTATAAGACAATGAATTTTATAGAATGCATTAAAACAGGGTTTATTAAGTAATCTATATAACTAAATATAACATCTAATATTAAATAAAAGAATATTTAATAACTAAATTTACTACAACCCAGAAACAGTGTCCAATTTGCCACTTAAGAAAATAGCATTTTGATGACTTTGGTTTTCCAATATTCAACATATTCTTTAAATATTTTCACACCAATGTCCCTCTCTATTATAATGTTGTAATATGCTTTTTTAAAATAAACTTATTTTAGAATAAAATGCAAAAAATGGCAAAGATAGTAGAGAAAGTTCCCAACGCCCCACACCTATTTACTTACATTGTTAACATCCCACATCAGACTAATATCTGATACATTAATTACAACTAGTGAAGCAACAGTCATATATTATTATTAACTAAACATCACGCTTTTGCATTTCTTCAGTCTTTACTTAATGTCCTTTTTCTGTCCCAGGCTCCCATCCAGGATACATTACATTTAGTCGTCATATTTCCTTAGGCCCCTCTAGACACTCCTTGTTTTGACGACCTTGACCGTTTCTACAAGTGCTAGTCAGGCATTTTGTAGAGTGGCCCTCAGTGGAGTCCGACGTTTGCTCACAACTGGACTGCGGTCACTGCGTTTGGCGGAGGAAGACCACAGAGGGACGTGTGACTCCCATCACTGCGCATCAGGTCAACACAGCATTGCTGTGGCTGTTGTCTCCTGGCCGAGGCAGTGGCTGTCAGGTTTTTGTTTTCTCTTCTTCTTTCCTTCCTTTCCCTTCTCTTCCCTTTTCCCTACCTCCCCCTTTCCCTTCCCCCTCCTCTCTCTGTCTCTCTTACTTTTTCTAGCACTTCTTGCTTCCCACCCCAGCCATGGAATCAGCCATTACTCCAAGAAGCACTGGTTCCTTACACTGGAGGCTGCCGTCAGAAACCAGGGTCAGTGCGAGGGGTGTGCTTGGTGCAACTGCGGTGCCCTTGCTGCTTGGCCCCACAGCTCACAGAGTGCGGAAACCTATGTATGTGTACTGCCTAACTTATTATATGCACAGATCTATCGGTATTTCCGTGTGTATCCATCTGAATCTATATGAAGCTAAACATCAGTTCATATGAAGGTCTCCAGTTCTAATCTAGTAACACACACAAGTTTTTGCCTTACTTTGCCTGCAATCTCCCGCTCTAGCAGGAAGAAACTGATTCTCATTTGCCAGACAGCGCACATAACAGAAAAAATTGCACTAAGCTACAGATGTGTAGGAATACAGAAAAGTCATCTGAAATAAGTCTGTGAGAAACTTCAGCAAATACATTAGAGAAATATTTAAGGTCCATACATCAGTACAAACCAAATAGTACAGATAAGTACACTTCAAAATACCAATTTCTTTTTTTTAAATTACTTTACTGTTGTTCAATTACAGTTGTCTGCATCCTCTCCCCTCCCTTCCCTCCACCCCCTCCAACCCCACCTCCCTCCCCTGCCCCCACCCGCCCCCTTGGTTCTGTCCATGTGTCCTCTATAGTGGTTCCTGAAAACCCTTCTCCCCATAGGCCCCTCCCCGCTCCCCTCTGGCTATTGTTAGATTGTTCTTAATTTCAATGTCTCTGGTTATGTTTTGCTTGCTTTTTTTTGTTGTTGTTGTTGATTATGTTCCAGTTAAAGGTGAGATCATATGGTATTGGTCCCTCACCGCCTGGCTTATTTCACTCAGCACAAAATCCCACTTTCTAATTCTTAAGCATAAAGAAGCAATTCTGTGTAAAAAAAAATGTTGTTTTAAATAATTATCATTAGATGTGCCAAATAGAAGGCTGGCTATTTTTTCCCCCTAAATGATGTCCAAGGAGGGCTAAAAGTTGCACAACACTGTGAACTATTAATAAGGTACTTCTAAGGACTTTCTAAAAAAAAGGTCAGCAGGTTTTTTCTGCCACCCCCAGCAGAGTATCTCTAGAAGTGGGAGATACGTCTACAAACACCACAAGGCCCATTAACAGTGCTCTAATCTCTGCTAGGGAGACACAAAGCAGAGTAGTAAAAATATATCACTGGCAGTCAAAGAACTATGAGTAGTTCTATGCTTGTGATTTTCTGCCTCAGGCCAAGATATTGTTATTTAGTATGTCGATAAACTTTGGTTTGATGAGGAATTATTTCGCACATTGGTTTATTATCACACAAGATGAACAAGTAAACTGTTTCTCACCAACAAGCATATTTTCTTCATCAGTTTGTGGAACGATTTTTGTCTTAGAGCTTTCTGGAGACTCTGTCCCTTTTTCCCCTCACCCCAGCCCCAGCATCTGCTTGTCCATCACTCCTTCAGCAGCCCCAGGCATCCTTATCTTCGCTTCCTGGCAGCAACAGGCCAGCCTGCTCAGCCAGCAGGTGCACAGACGTGCAATGAGCTCTGGACTGCCTGCATACATTCCTACGTTCTCTTGGGCGAGAGACACAGGCAAGAGCCGACAGCACTCCATTTGTGTTAATAAAGCTTATGGAAAACCAAACCATTTTCCTGTCTTTAGTTGGAATCGCTGCCTTGGCAGATCCCTTTGGTGCCCTATCCCTATGCCCTTGCCCTTGGCACCTCAGTGTCAGGCTTGACTTCCAACTGCAGTGCCTTTGTCTGAGGCGTCCCTTCACTGCTCAAGTCTGCTCTGTTGCCAGCACAGGAGGCTGGAAGCAGCAGAGAGCAGCCCCCAACCAAATGGCTGTTCCCTTTGCCCTTCGACCCTTGGGTGGAATAATTCAGGTGAGTGTTTTAAACCAGCTCCCAATTCCCAGGTGAAAACATGCCCCTGTAAATACTGTCTTCGCTTTCTTCTCTCACTTCCCCACTCCCTGCAGTGGTTTCTTCACCTTCCAAATTCACCGCTTCCACTCAAATTCTTGTCTTGGGGTCTGCGTCTAAGGAAACCAATCCATTTCAAGAACTGCATATTTCTACTCTTTCAAAAATGTTAAGAGCAAGCCAGCTTGGCCATAGCATCACTATCAGTCAAGAGAATGAACTTGGGCTCTGAGGTTCAAAACAGAACTAGACCTGGGTTCCAACCCTTGCATTGCCGCATACCATGCAACTTATTTCACTGCTTTGACCTTTCATTTCTACCTTTCTAAATGGGTTTGCCTGTGGACTGAACCACATAACCCATGTAACACTCTTAACACTCCAACAGCATTTGTAGAAAACACACACCACACTGCCTGCAATAACAAGACTTTACCATCCACTGTTTCATTGATATAACTTTACCAATCCAGGAGGCTCTTGTCCAGAAAGATAACTGTTAAGTCAAAAACTTCCTGAAAGATCCATCGGATTTTCAAGAGAAAGCAAAGGACACACCCACAAGACTCTTTGAACCCTTCATCTCAAAACCCCCATCTCACTATATCCACCGATTCTGAACTATGAGGCTTACCCGATCCTAATCAAGACCAGCACTGCGAGACCTGTCTGAAACCAAATTCTGCAGACTTTCCAATTGTTCAAAATCTCAACACACAGCGCGACTTTGCCCTTTTGCCTCTAACAGGCTACTCTGATGACGAAGGCAGTGTTTCCCCATCTTCTAGGCAAGCCATACATTCGGCCTGGTCTTACCAACAGGCTGATGGCACCGGCACCTCGATATTCTCTAGGTGAACGAAACCATGGCACCTTTTCTCTTAAGATTTCCCCATCATCCTTCAATTTTCCCAGAATTTCAGAAAGGCTAGAATTTAACTACCTAAATCTCCCAACAAATGGTAATCGCGATTTCTTCACATTTTTGTCTTGTGCTCTCTTGCTCTTAAGATTTCTGGAGAGAGAGCACATCCAAAACTACTAAAAGTGAAGAAAAAGTTGTAGCAAAACATATTAAACGCATGGCCAATGGTTAATTAGTCTTTCTGTCCATGTGCCTCAGGCGCTGTGCCTGTGCTTATGTGGGATTTCCTATAGAGTTGCTGCTACAAAGTCAGCATGCACTTAGCACTCAGGAATTGTGAGAAGTTAAAATGTATTCATTCACACCTATTCTGACTCAGGTTCCTTTATGACCAACCCCTGGCATCTACGAGAAGGTTCGCGGTTACCAAGCAGTGGAATTGTCTGGTCTCTGTGAGCGCTGAGATAGCAGCCCCCACTGCATGAGCCCACGCTCTGTCCCACACCACAGCAGAGATAACCACGTGGGGCTGAGCCTCAACTGACCGACTGAAACAAATAAAAACCATGTTCACCACGTCATGCACACCTCTGGCTACCACTTTTTTTGGTCAATAAATCGTAAATATAAATCTTTCCTTTATAAAATCTCCTGGTATAGGGGCCCGGCTGGCGTAGCTCAGTGGATTGAGCTCGGGCTGGGAACCAAAAGGTCCCGGTTCGATTCCCAGTCCGGGCACATGCCTGGGTTGCGGGCCAGGTCCCCAGTGAGGGCCGTGTGAGAGGCAACCATACATTGTTCTTTGTCCCTCCCTTCTCTTCTCTCTAAAAATAAATAAATAAAATCTTTTAAAAAAAAAATTTTTTTAAATCTCCTGGTATAAACAAACTCCTTTGATTATGAACAAGGACTCTTTTCAATATTATAAAAATTTGAATAATGTCAAACCTACAAAAATGACTCTTATCATTCCCTCAGATTTTCCAATTTTTCACGTTGTCACATGTTTTGTCACTCTCTGTACATATGTGAGTGTATGTGTGCATACACACAGAGCGCATATTCACACACGTTGTATTTTTAACCCCTGAGAGTGCGTTGAGGAGCCATGCCCCACTAACCCTTCCGTGTGCATTTCAGAATAGGTACACTCACTCACGTGACCACAATAAAATGATCAGAATCAGGAAATTGAATATTGATATAATGTTATCTACTCTACAGAGCTTATTCAAGTTTCTCCAGTTATGCCAAAAAAACAATGTCTCTTTTTAACTTCTCTTGCCTAGAACTAAAAAGAACAAGCATTTTTTTTTAAATAATGATCTAAAGGTTCTTCCAAAGAAAAGCATGACTAGTATTCATCTCTGCATGAAGATAAAGCTTCCCCTCTGGGGTCATAATCAAAAGCATCTTTTCTTCTAACTCAGCACACAATAAAAATGCAATTTTTTCTGTTTGCCAAAACTTGGGGAACAAAAGCTCTCTCTTCTTGATTAAGAACAACAATAAGTTAATTTACAGAAATTTGGACAAGTCTCTTGAACTCCTGGAAATCATCTAGCAAGAAATGGTATAAAAATCTAAAATTCCTATCAATTTGTTTATCCTTTGTCTTCAGGCTGGCAAGAGAGAATCAACATGAAATTAATAATTCAAGTTCTAAAAGAAGTACTTACTTAAAAGTTCAGGATCAAGTTAGCATCAAAACAACTTCATCCTAATAATTATTTAAATTGGATGTACCCACTATTGGATCTTAAAATAAGATTACTCTTAGTTGTCAGTCTGCCACATTATATAGGCTTGATTACTGCCTTAACACAAAGAAAACCAACATCTTTATTCAACAATAGTAAGATCTATTTTCCATATTACGGCATGACTGCAGGAATAAAAAAACCTCACAATATATCTATACTCACATTAGACCTAAAACAGCATATTTCTCTTAAAAAGAGAAAAAAGGCACAAAAAATTATAAACATTTGGCCCTTCTGTTTAAAAAACGTCCATTTATCTACCTGTCTACTTACCTATTTACCTTTCTGTCTTTAGAAGAATGTACATACGAAAGTGTTAACATGACGTTACTTCCGGATGACACAATTATGAAATTTTATTTTTTTGTTTACCTAAATGTTCTATTTTTTCACAATAAACATGCATAACATCTAAACTTAAAAGTACTCCCTTTTGAAAATTTAGGGTGTTACAATGAAACCAACAAAACTATCATTAAAAGAACTTTTAGAAAATGTTTATAAAAAATAAAAGGGATAAACATAGATATACGTCCATATACAAAGAATAGATATAATTTTAGAAGGTTGATTCACGACCCGCAATGGACAAACAGTAAAAGAACACAGATAATTTACCAGCTATTACACTTGTCGAAAATGACAGGATTGCAGAATTTGAGTTGGAAAAGGTCTCAAGAAAGCCAATGAGTGCAGTGCCCCATCGGTCTTCCATTGCATGCCTAAATATTATGGGAAATAAGTTGGACCATATAAATAAAGACAACTTATCGCTGATTCTGCTACAAGTATTTGGTTGTGAAGAGTCCCTTTTCACTTTGAATTCTCTTTCTGATTTCTATGTTAATTACCCTAATCAAGTGGGTATCTCGTTGAACTGTTTAGGTTTTAGAGCACAGGTGGCAAACACAAGGCCCGAGGGACGAGTCCGGCCCTCCTCCTTGTTTTATCTGGCCCAGCACCTTGTTTCTACCTGGCAGCAGGGCTGCTGAGTTCTCGCTTCACTGTCAAGGAGCAGTTACATTTATACAGTCCTGAAATCACACTGGGCCCGCTAAAGGCAACCACAAGGCTGATGTGGCCCCCGGTGAAAATGAGTCTGACCCCCGTTTCAGAGTCACTAAGCAACACTGGCACTGACCGATGGGTTGCTCTACTTTGTGACAGGTTTCTGCCCGGTGAGCACCAACCACTATTATAACCTGCTTTTTGAATTTTTATTTATTTATTTTTTCCTCGCCACTCCCCTCCACCCCAGTCATCCTACTTTTTGATTTTTTAACAAGGGGGTGAAATTATGTTTCAAGTGAATCAGGGATCTTATTCATATTCAGATGCTGCATTTTAAAAATCTAAAACAACGTGGCAAAATGAACCATTATTTTATGTCACTAACAGAGAAAAAAATTGAGGTCAATTTAATGATGATGTAATACTTCCTTTTTACTAAAAGTTTTTAATTTTACATTAGTGTCCAGAAAGTTCTTTTATACATAGACACAGGTTTTTAGCTTATACCACTGTTGTACATATATAGAAAACAACTAAAATAAATTGGTTCAAGTATTCCTAAAACTTCTTTATATTCAGAGCCCAACTCTCCATCATGTTTGGAGTCAGTATGTATAATGTCTGAGTTTTCTTTTCTTTTTTGCTTTCATCTTTTTATTGACAGTGTAGCCAGCGTTAGAGAAAGGATTTACAGTATAATGCCTGAGTTTTCCCTCACAAAGTCATCCATCTGTACCACTTAAGAGCACTGGCACTCAACCACTGTCTCCAGAAATTTCATCTAAGGTGCTGGCACATCTGGAAACTGAACTCATAATTTTTTATTTCTTTCCTCAATCACACTGCATGTGATTGGAATATGAGCAGCTCTTGTTCGAAGACAGTGAGCAGCGTCTGACAACTGAAGTCTGACACCCTGACAACAGTCCTTCGCAACAGGTGCATCGGTCATGCCGCTATTACTTTGAAACTCTTCCATCTATTCCATTTCTCCTGTCTTCAGTCGATCGGTAACAAACAGGCAATCCTGTGCACACAGCTCATTAGCAAAATATAATGTGTCTTCAGATACTTGTGGGTATCTCTTTTTTATAAATCATTTGATTACTTTGCAAGAAAATAAGGAATTGTGGTCACAATGATGAATACTACCTTGATAACATCAAACTTAGGCCCTGCTGCACTTCTCCATGACTTTTCATACACAGTAACTTCTTTGTTTCATTATTTTCTTGAGGACATTTCCAATGACAAACTAATGTATCGTGATAAGATCACCTGTAACTCAGAGGAAGTGATGACAGTCTGCAAAGCCAGGACTCTCACACACAGGCAAGTACATCACGACGCCAACCTGGCTAGTGACTAGCAATCACACGACACACTGATTACAGTTGTGATTAGAGTTGTCTTATTGATTAGAAGACACATCGCCATGTCAAACATTAAAATGTAGAACAAAAAATGTACATACTAAAAAAAAAAACTCATTCCTCTCATAAAAGTCTTATAATAAGCCTTTGCAGGAGAATTTTAAATTTTCAATTCGTAAGGTCTCCGATGAATAATAACAAAAATGACAAAGCTAGTCAAATAACTATAATACAAGCTAGGATTTGATTTAGATAAACTGCTTTGGAATTCAGAGAGAAGTTGAAATTACTTCCTGCTTAGTGGGAAGAATAAGAGAAGACGGAGACCAGAGGAAGGGCTGAGGGAAAGGGGCCAACCCAAAGCAAACTTAAGGAATGGTTATAATCGATGGAGCAATGTCTTGGAGAAGAAGGATGACTCATTCTTAAGAATCAATATGTCCTTATCTCATTATTGACAGGAAAGAAGAGTCATTAAAAATGTCTGAAGAACTATGTCTTTCTCTTACAATTAACAGGAAAGAAGAGGTAAAAAAATTTCAAGCAACCTCAGGTTGAAAGACAGACCTGGAGACAGACCGGATTAGCCAGACTTGGTGAAGTGGGATGTGAGACAAGGCGTCCATTGACAGTGAGGAAGCGGCCATGAGCAAGGGGTGTGGAGCAGGTGCCATGGGAACGTAGTAAGGAGCAAGTCAAAGACTCCACCTCAGTAGTAAGCACCCAGCGGGGCCAAATTAAATGAATTTTGAATGGAACTAATCAAACCAGGCTCACAACTTTCCCTACCAAAGTTCAAAACAGAAGTAGGAAAAAAGATACATTTGGGGATTTACTCTGAAAATTAGAATGAGGGAACTGAGAGCTGTAAAAGCATTTCTGAAATGTCCAGCCATAGAATCCCAAATTTTGCAGCTGAAGAAAATTTAATTGATTTGATCTTTATAAAAACAGATTAATAATCATATATTTATCAAAGACCCTCACATCTATTATCTCCTTTCATCTTCCTAACAGATCTGAGATATTTTTATATGGAAAAAGACTTCAAAAGACTGAATCTCAGATAACCCAGTATTACCTGACCCGAAGTCATTCGACAGTAAATCTACCACTTTTCCTGCTACGCCATCTCTGCTTCCTGCTGCATAATGACCCCTTGACAGCTTGAATCTGTTGCCAAGTGGTCTGTCCTGGTATCAAACCAAATTCTAGTGAAGGTTCACTTCAATCCACTCTCCCTTCAGCCCAGTTTCTAGGTCTTAAGTTAGGAAGAGACTCTACCTTTTAAACTTAAATATCTTAAACTGACAACATGACAGGAAAATGAAAAGGGGAGTATAAAAAAGAGTACTAATAAAATAGTAATTTAAAAGATTAACATATTTAATCTTTACAATGTGTCTAAAACTTATTCATAATTGAGATGAGTAGCAGACACTGCACTTTCTTAAGGCAAGCCAGGCAAAACCTTCAATGCGGTCTCTACAGCTAAGTTTCCAAGATGCACAAGCAAATTCAGTGACTTTTTTTCCTTGTTAAAACTGCAATTAGAAACATCCCAAATGTCCATCAATTAATAAATGAATACACAAAATATATTATCTATACAATGGAATGCTATTCCATGATAAAAAGGAATAGTCCTGAAGTATGAAACAACATGGATGAACCTTGAAAACATCCATGCTAAGTCAAAGAAGTCAGTCGTGAAAGACCACGTACTACATGATTCCATTCATAAGAAATGTCCAGAATACACAAACTTAACTCTACATCTGATAGACCGCTTATCTCCATTTCATTTAGCTCTTTTTCTGGAGTTCTGATCTGTTCGTTCATTTGGGCCATGTTTCTTTGTCTCCTCGTTTTGGCAGTCTCCCTGTGTCTGTTTCTGTTAGGTAGAACTGCTATGACTCCCTGTCTTGGTAGTGTGCCTAATGTATTGGCTGTCCTGGAGGGTCCAGTCTCCCCTCTCACCCACGCTGGGTACTCGAGGTACACCGTTTGTGTGGGCTGAGTACACCCTCCTCTTGTAGTTGAGCTTTGGTTGCTGTTGGCAGGTCAATGGGAGGAATTTATCCAGGCCAGTCAGCTTCAAGGACTGTAACCCCTTAACCACCAACCTCCACTGTCAGTGGAGGATCAGCTGTGCAGGGGCAGGGTGGTGGTGCTTCAACGTGGTCTGTAGCTGTCCACTGGGTGCGCAGGCTCTGGGGTTTCCTGGGTGGTGCAGGCCAAGGTCAGCCCCCACCTGTGTTTTCCTTGGGGCCACCCTGCCTGAGCTGTAGAGCAATCCGAGATGGCTGCTCCTTGTGCTGGGCTTGGAGATTTCCTGGTGAAGCCAAGCTTTGAACCTAATCCGGCTGCTGCTAGGGCTCACAGAAGCCAGCTGTTGCTTGTTTGATAGTATTTAGGAGACAAGACCAGTCATTCCTATGGAAAAGCAGCTTGCAAGGACCCGTAAATTGGGTGGGGCAGAGCCTCTGGGGATCTCCAAGGCAGGTCAAACAGTGTTAGCCAGGTTGATGGGGTCTCAGATATGGCACCAGCTTCCTTACTCTGTTGGGGGAGGGGTTAGCAAAGGAACAATGGCCTCTGCTCACCTTAATGCCAGACATTTCAGTTTCTACCTGTATGCACTGGTATCTTTCAAGTTGCTTCCCTGGTGCTAGAGCTCAGAGGGAGTGAGTCTGAGTAGCTGAGTCTGTGTGTGGGTTCTTTAAGAGGAATTGCTTGGAGTTCCAGCAGTTTCTTCCACCAACTCAATCCCCACTGGTTTTTGCAGCCAGAAGTTGTGGGGACTTATCTTCCTGGCACTGGATCCTAGGCTGGGGGGCCTGGTGTGGGGCTGGGACTCTTCACTCCTGAGATGTCTCTCTCAAATTTTTATCAGTGTGGGTGTGGGACCAGCCCATTCCATGTCTGTGCCCCTCCTACCAGTCTAGATGGATGTGGTTTCTTTAATTCCATAGTTGTCAAACTTCTATTCAATATGATTTCGTAGTTGTCAGACTTCCATTCAGCTCGATTTCTGACATTCCTGAGTGATGGTTTTTCTGTTTTGGTTGTAATTTTGATGTGGTTGTGCAAAGAGACAAGCCATGGCTTCCTATGCCACCATCTTGACCGGAAGTCCAGACAAGGCAAACTTAAGTAGATTAGTGGTTGCCAGGGGCTGGCAGAGTTGGGAGGAAATGAGGAGCGAACAGGTATGGTAATAGAAATGCTAATAGGTATGACATTTCTTTTGGGGTACAAAGAAATGTGCCCCCCCAAAAATGTGATGAATAGGTATTAAATTTGTTGTGATGGCTGTACAATTCTGTGAACCTACCTATTAAAAACCACTGAATTGTATACTTAAATGACTGAATTGTATGGTATGTAAATTATACCCCATAAAGCTGTTAGTCTGCAATTAGTAGGTCATCTGGTCATGGGTGTATGTGTATAAATACACATATGCATAACTAATGAAAATGTGACAAAATGTAAAAGCTTATATTAAAATTTTAAAAAATGGTTTATGATGTCAATAAGACTGTCTGAGGCCAAGACCTCCTACAAACTCATCCTATTTCCCAACAGATAAATATACTGGCTGCCATGTACTTCCCCTTTCACTTTCTTTCATTCCCTCCAAATTGATAAAAATGTCCCATTTTATGTCCCAAGCATTCTGAAACATTCAGACATCCTGTGAATATGGTTAAAAACTGTCTCTTACTCTCCTGACCTCTGGTAACCCTCCACTGTTACCTTGTATTTCCATAAGACTTGCATTTAAAGATAAATACGACCCACTGGACTGGTAAGAATAGTCTTATCTAGAAAAGCTGTGTAGCATTATCACACTCCTAGAGAAAACTGAGGCTACCACATGTTTTTCCCTTACCCAACGTGAGATATGTTTTTGATCTTGAAAAAACTAGGGGTGACGTGAAAAGATTTTCCCTTCCTAATACTAGATTCGGCATAATTGGAAACTGTTTACTAGGCCTCCTAAAAAAATCAAGAGGCTTTGGTTATGCTCCTCTTATAAAAATTTCTTCTTAACTTGGTGATTCAAATTAGACATAATCTATCAATCTAAAGCACTATTTAACAATTTTTAAATATTAAAAATTAAAAAGTTTTAAATTTTTAAATATCAACAGTCATGAAGAGTTTTACCACAGCATTAGGTATATAAGAACATTAAGAAAAATGTAGATACCCAACAGAAATTGAAGAGTTTGGTCAATCACAGTAGAGAAACACAGGAGAACACTGCATCCATTTAACAGTTATAAAGATGATATAGAAACATGGGTGGTATTTATCATATAAAGTGAAATGCCAGAACATAAAATGGTGTGTGTGTTTGTATGATGATGATTTAACACTATGTCCTTCTTTAAAAATTCATGTTTTAAGAATATCTTTAAAAAAATCAGTTGGAAAATGACTTACCTCCAAGTCTCTCAGTTTTAAACTTTCCCCATTGCTTCTACTTGTTCAGTCAAATTCTTCTTGTTTTACTCTCCCTATGCACTGTCTTTCCGGTTATCACTTTTCTAGTATAGTTCTCTTTATCTCCTTCACTCATTGCCTTGACAAAAATTTCACTGCCTATCATACTCTCTTTTCCGACTCCAGGATCAACACCTATTTAAAGGCTGGAGGGTAGAAAACAAAACCACCCCATGACTGCACGCTCTCCCACACCCTGCCCTGCTGTCACTGCGAACGCCACAGAGCAGTAAAAGGAGCCTGGAATGGAGGACTGAGGAACTGCATCATGCTCCAAAGTTGTTCTCTAAGTATCTGTGCTTCTCTTAGCATGCCCAGGGAAGAGACATTTAAAATAATCAACTACTGCGAGTTTCTCACCTATTGCACGAGTCTGAGTCTGATGAAGACAGAGCGTCTTCCTGAATGTCCGTACAACTGGAACAATCATCGGGCACGTCAGGCTCGAGGGTCCCTGGGGAGCCCAGTTTTGACTGAGAGAAGTGGTTTATTACCGAAGGCAGCTCTGAGAATTTCATTTTATTATCTTCTTGTTCTAAATTTAAAAAAAGAAGAAAAATAAGGAAATATTTAAGAGTACCTTAAAACCTACTACCTCTGCATATTTATTATTTCCACAATATTTAATATTCCTATTTGTATCAGTAAAATATAAGTTTATTTAACATTGATTCCAAAACTCTAGTGACAGCCAGAGAATCAGAATCAACCCTGTAATGGTGCCATCTAATTGTATTGTCCACTCCATGTGTTTCCAGATTAATTAATTTAAAAACAAAATCTGCCCTGGCGGGTGTAGCTCAGTGGATAGAGCGCGGGCTGGGAACCAGAGGGTCCCGGTTCGATTCCCCATCAGGACACATGCCTGGGTTGCGGGCCGGGTCCCCAATGAGGGCCATGTGAGAGGCAACCACACATTGCTGTTTCTCTCCCTCTCTGTCTCCCTCCCTTCCCCTCTCTGTAAAATAAATAAATAAAAATCTAAAAAATAAATAAATAAATAAATAAAAAATAAAAACAAAATCTCCTTTGAATCACGAGTGGGGAGAACCCTGTAATTCTAATGTGGCTTCTATGATATTTACAGTATTACTAAAAATTCCTACATATTCACAGACCAGAAAACACTGATAAGCATAAGAAACATATTAAAAAAGGATTAAAGAATCAATTAGTAAAACAATTACAATATTTTTCACTGACTACTATATGGTAATGTATCCTTCTAGACATTTTTCTAAGTCTGTTACAATGAAGCTAATACTCACTATTGAAAAGAAAAACTAATCAGACATAGCCAATAGTTTTGTTTGATCCAATACATGTCACATTTCTATGCACCCTGTGTCACATTCTCAATTTCTGAGGTCTCTAATTGCAGATAAAAACACAAAGTTTATAAGAACGTGACATGCAGGTAGGACCAAGGAGCTGCAGATGTGAATGCAGATATTAATATCCGCGAAGGATTCCTCAGTGCTCAGGACTCTCCCTTACAACCTGTTTCAGAGCTCAGCTGGGATCTCAATTGTGCTGTCTTTTAGATTCAGGAACTGAGTGAGTACTATACTTAACGTGAGTGCTAACAGTATCGAGCCCTTATTCACAGGTTTCACAGAGAAGCAGAGCTTTCACACATCACTCACCCATGTGCTTACAGAAGCAAGTGACCTTTAACAAAGGACACTAAAAAGAATTGTCAAGGTTTTGTTAAAAAGAAAATTTATGGAAAAATAGGATAAATTCTTCCAAAAAAATCTTTCCAATCCATATAGTCAGAATTTTTCCAGAAATAATGACATAAGCTTTTGTTATACTGGAGAACAGCATGTATCACAAGAGTACAATTTCTAAAACTAAGCTCCTATGTTGTCTGGCTTTCAGTCAGCCTAATCATTACCAGAACAAAACTGTACCTTCTAATATGCATCTGGGAGAAGAAAAAAGAAGCTAATTAGGACAACCACCCAGGAGCTCCTCTGGTAAGGAGTCACCCAGGACCCTGTTAAGAGGAACCAGTCATCCAACAAACTCAGCAAACCCAGGCAACTCCATCACTCAATTGGCCAGGGGGATGCGGCCACACTGGCAAGCCAGGGAACAGCATCCTGCTCACCTTAAAACTATTTTTTATTTTTGCACCTGATTTACTATCTTCTCTTATCTCCTCCTCTCTTTAGTAAGCTTGTATCAGATATACTCTCTTTTGGGGACAAGTATCATACAACAATGTGTGGGCGCTGAAAGCCAGAAACCCTCCGCATCTGTCCACAGATGTCAGAAGAGGTCTCTAAACAGAGCCCCGAATATGAGGCTCTGACATCAAACTTCCCCAAAGGCATGCAACAATATAAATGAAGTTTTTACAGAACACACCTTTTTAACTTATACTGGCACTTCAATGAACAAGTTTATTCTAAAGAGCGAAACTTAACACAGCTCATACATTTGCACGATGCCGTACAAAGCCCACCCTTCCGGTCAGTGTGTGACCGTCTGTCTTCCTCTCTCATGCTCCCCACCTCTCCCGAACATGCACATCCACGCACAGCAACCCACCAGCAGCCCTCACCTGCGACCCCAGACAGAGCAGTATCTCTGTGCACACGCACACACAGGTGGGGCAAAAGTAGGTCTACAGTTGTTCATATGGAACATAGTACAGTAATTAATCCACAATAATACAAGAATAAACTTTGTTTTGCATATTCACAACTGTAAACCTACTTTTGCCCCACCCTATATGATACATTATAACCCCTGAGAACAAGCAATCTCAACCAATAAACAAAAATGTTCTCCAAATCTGAGATAGTAGGCCAGAAGACTACCTTTAACAACTGCGTGAACAAATCCAAGTTGCTCACAGTGACCATGGGGTACATGAGGTCTGTCCAGAAAAAGTCCAGCCATTGTTCACAGAACGAGAATGGTTTGCACCACATCAATGGAACTGGCAGCCAAGGAGAGTGGACTGGAATATGCATGCGTGAACAATGACGACTTCACTGTACTCATCGGTGGGGGAGATAGATGCCCCAGAGGGAGCATGTATGAATAATGATGACTTCATTGTACTAGTCAGTGGGGGCGTAGACACTATTGAGTGAGCATGTGTGTTGTGTGGCTGTCACATTCAAAATGACTGAGCGAGGAGGAGCAAGGAATCTGCATCACATTTTGTGTGGAGCTTGAACATTCCTCCATAGAAACTATTCAGATGACACAGAAGGCTGCACCTACGGGCACCTGGTGATTGGCAGCTTCATCACAACAACATGCCCGTTCATACATCATGTCTCATGGAGAGTTTTTCAGCAAAACATCAAATCACCCAGGTGATTCAGCCCCCCTACAGCCCAGATTTGGCACCCTGCAACTTCTGGCTTTTCCCAAAACTACAATCTGGACAGACTTCATATACTCAGGCAGCAAACTACTAAATGACGCCAGAATATAAGACAATATAAGGAATACAACAGCACCTAAATGAGTAAAATATTTGGAAATGAATCAAACCAAGGAGGTAAAAGAGACTTGTATGCTGATAAATAAATGAAAGATTATCTTACATTCATGAATGGAAGACTTCATATTGTTAAAATGTCAAAACTAACCAAAGCAATCTATAGATTCAATGCAATCCCTTTGGCACTTTTTGCAGAAATAGAAAAACCCATCTTAAATTCACATGGAATCTCAAGGAGCCCAGATAGCCAAAATAATCTTGAAAAGGAAGCGTAAAGCTGGAGGACTTCAAAATATCAACGTCAAACTTCATTACAAAGCCACAATGATTAGAGCAGTATACCACTGGCATGGCAGACACACAGCCAATCTAACACAACAGAGTACAGAATGAGCCCTCACAGACAGGGTCACCTGATTTTCAACGAGGATGTCAAGAGTGTTCAGTGGGGAAAGGACAGTCTTTTTAACAAATGGTGTTCAGAAAACTGGATTATCTGCGTCCAAAAGAATGAAGATGGACCCTTACCTTACACTATATATAAAAACTAACTCAAAATGGATCATAACCCAAATGTAAAAGCTAAAACTACAAAACTCTTAGAAAAAAACAAAGGAAATTTTCATGGCATTGATTTGGCAACAACTTCATGGATATAACACCAAAATTACAGGCAACAGAAGAAAAAAGTTGATAAACTGGATTTCATCACAACCAAAAACACCCATGTGCATCAAAAGATACTATCAAGAAAGCAAAAAGACGCTCTAGCTGGTGTGGCGCAGTGGATTGAGTGCTGGCCTGAAAACCAAGGGATCACTGGTTTGATTCCCAGTCAGGGCACATGCCTGGATTGTGGGCCAGGTCCCCAGTGTGGGGCACATGAGAGGCAACCACACACTGATGTTTCTCTCTATCTTTCCTTCTCTTCCTCTCTCTCTAAAAATAAATAAATAAAATAAAAAAAAAAAAAAGACTACCCCAAAAATGTTTACAAACATTTGCAAATCACATGTAATAAGGCATTAGTATCCAGGATATATAAAGAATTCCTAAAACTCAATCACAAAAAGAAACAAACAACCCAATTAAAAAACAAAGGACTTCAACAGACATTCTCCAAAGACAAACAAAAGGCTGGATAACCACATAAAAAAGACGCTCAACATCACCGGCATTAGGAAAACACAAATCAAAATCAAAATGAGATCCTACTTCACTACTCCCACCACGGCTATGTAAACAACAAATGTTGGCGAAGACAGAGAGAATCTGAAATCCCCAATCATCTATGGTGGGAATGGCAAACGGTGCAACCACTGTGGAAAATAGTGAGGTGGGCTTTCAAAAGGTAAACAGAATTAGCGTATGACCCAGAAATTCCACTCCTAGGTATAGAGCCAAGAGAATGGCAAACAGAGACTTGAAGAGGTATTTGAAAACCAATGTTTATAACAGCATTACTCACAAATGCCAAAAGGGAGAATAACCCATTACAGATGAATGGAAAAACCAAATGTGGTACACACATACAACAGAGTATTAGTTAGCCATAAAAAGTAACGACATTTTGATCCATGCCACAACTTGAGTACCGTGAAACCATCATGCTTAATGAAATAAGCTGACACAGAAGAACAAGCATTGTATGATTTCACCTATATGAGGTACCTAGAATAGCAAATTCATAGACAAAAAGTAGAATTACCAGGGGTTGAGGGGAGAGGAGGGAAAAGAAGAGTTATTATTTAATGGGTACAGAGTTTTCACTGGAGATGAAGAAAAAGTTTTGGGTATAGATAGTGGTGATGGTTATACTGTGAATGTATTTAATGCCACTCAACTGTACATTTATAAAAGGTTAAAATAATAAATCTTACATATATTTTACCACAATAAAAAAGTAGTAAATTTTCATGTGCACTTTCCTCCATTATGATTCTGTTTTATTTAGTGGCCTAAAGTCCTGGCAATATAAATACACTATTAATCTAAAATCAAAATGGGTCAAAATTAAGAAATATGCTGTGTATTGGCATACTAAGTGTATTAGCTTTAGATTTTCTTAGCAGAACATTCCCTCCAAAATAAATACCAGTGACCTGTAACAAAAACAACGTATTCTCTTTGTAAGATCTGCAGCAATAATTCCCATACCCAGAAAACATCTTCAAAGCTTAAAGAACTAGGAAGTGTCTGATTTATTAGGAACCAAAAGGAAGACTGATGTCAGCAGCCGTGTCTCAGGACGCCCTCGCAGTCACTCCTGCCCGAGTGGTGAGCACAGTTCACGTTCAACAACAGCTGTGTGTCTGAGACCACTTCCTCCATCTCAACTGTCTACTGAGTCCAAAGTAAATTCCTCTCGTTTAATTTTTTATATTAAAATAAATTAGCGAAATTCAACATCATTTCTGCTTTTAATTAGAGTCTCTTACCCATGCATACAGAGAATAGTTTTTCTGTAGATTCATCTTCTTTTTCTGTTGCTTTTTTTTTTGATATTTCAACAGTTTTCTTGTATCCTTTTTTGGCCTGATCCACCAGAAGCTGAAATTCACTCTGATGTTTTTTGCCTGAAATTGAAAAGATCTTCTCAGTAAAGCAAGGCCCAGAGAAGTTAAAGTCTATAACCAGCAAACAGAGTGAATATCAAGAAGCGTCCAAGCTTGCTCAGAAACAGCACCCTCAGGAATCACGTGCACTCAGTGCAAAAGCTGGCAGGCACAGGAACACCAGGGACTGGGAGACCGTGGAAGCCTTTTCTTTCTATCTTTCCCCTCCTCAGACACAAACACGGACACACGGCATTCCAGTTTGCTGCTACAGGTTTCTTCCCAAACCCCATGCTCTAGAAAGTCTTTTGCTAGAACATGAAAGATATTGCTTTCCCAAATATATCCAAAAGACACCATTCTAATTTCTAAGTCACAAAAGAGTACTAAAATGAAGAATATTAATGAAATATAATAGCAAAAGCCTCTAGGAAAGTTGGGTTGTAAACACAAAGAGTATCCATTACAAGCCTCTTTTTTCCCTTCACACTTCTTGCCGGTTTCCAATCAGAACCCCTTTAACGATGTAAGACATCTCCACCACCAATCCCCTGACACCTCTGGAATAATTTAAGCCTAACCTCAGGTCACCATTAGCAGTGTTCATTAATCTACTCAATAAAGAGTGGCCGGTCATTGTTAAAGCATGACTTGAGGACATTCACTCGTGGTTCGAACCAGGGTTCAAATAGCTGAGGTTGCACCTTACTTATCTAGCGCCCTCAACCACTGACGCTGCGGTTCAGTGTCGTGAATCCTGTAAAACACATATTAGAAAGAATCACACTGCAAACAGTTAAAACAAAGTTCTGAGACTATTTTCATACAGTAACTCCTATTTTCCCTGTAGCACAATACTAAGAATAACCAGGCATGGGGGAAATTTTGTGCTTAAGTGAAAACTATGCATTTGCTGGAGCTACCCTTCTAGAATTCCAGTCATTCATTGCCTTTGAGCTATGCTACAGCTCTGTAAATTGTAGAAAACTGATGGCAATGGAAAATGCTTGTCTAGACATGCAAAATCCTGGCTGGTGAAAGCTCAACTGACTTGCCTCCTCCACTGTGGAAGAAGCCAGGTTTACCTCCATTTGCACGTCCATTTCAATATTCCTGATCAATAAATATGACTGTTCTTTGGACACTAAGGAAAGACTGCTCCTAATTGCAATAAATTTATGTGTCTAGTAGGTGCATGAAAACTACCAGTAAAGCTATGGTGTTGGGTTGTAAAGTGTCTGGTAAATTTGAAATAAGACAGTGGTTAAAGTTTCAGCAAAAGAAACATAAGCAGGCCACAAAGATCACTGGAAAGTTAGCTCTTCAGAAACCGGCAAGACCCTAAGATCACAAGCTAGGTGATTTCTTTCAAGTCCTATTTAACTCTATTCAACAAGGATAATTACTTTGTACTTCTTCTGCTCCCCAGAATAAAAAAATAAGTGGGCTCACACAATGGTATTTTCTGTTAGGCAAACAGGATAACACAGCATTGTGGGGTCTCCAGAATTTATTTAGACCAAATCTATGAACTGTAGATTTAAGAATTACACAAGAAACTTGTTACGGCAATCTCATTAGTAGTTAGGAAGGCTTAATGCCTTTATCTTCTGAAGTAATAAAATCCCAGAATTAAAAGGCATTTTCTTTTTAAAATCTAATTACTCCTATGCCTGGGCTGAAAACCAAAAAGTAAATAGCAGCCATTGCTTTGGCCCAATAA
>PVJI01006257.1:0-88244 GCA_004026765.1 Micronycteris hirsuta | reverse complement strand
GGTATGGAGGAATATCAACAGGGGAGTGGTAGGGGGAGAGGGTGGGAATGGGGCACAGAACAAGTAGCATAAATGGGAGGTAGACAACAGACAGGGGGAGGTTAGAACAGTATAGGAAGTACAGGAGCAGAAGGACTTATGTGTATGACCGATGGACAAAACTAAAGGGAGGGGAAAGGGGGGTAAGGGGGAGGGGGGAGTGAAGGGGGGAAATGGGGCAACTGTAACAGCATAATCAATAAAATATAGTTAAAAAAAAAAAAAAAAAAAGAATTATATCCCAGAAAGATAAGGGGTCAGCCCAAACTTAGAAATTTTAACAGAACATGGACTAGAACCCAAGTCTTCTAATTCCCATTATTCATTCAACTTTACTGATTATCCTATCACTGTTCACCTCATGTGAGGTTTTGATAAAGTAATACCATCTTAACAGCTCGATACTGCTTGAAAATGAAAGTTCTCCCAACATGCACTATCACCTAAATGCCAGTCTATCAACATTCGACCAGGGTTTGAATAAGACTTCTCCTGGAGGCAACTACTAGTGCCCAAACTAGGGAATAAAAGGTGAAAAGCATTCATTAGGGCCACAGATTTGATTTCAAAACGTGACCAAATAACACACACAGATACAAGACTTGCTCTTTTTGTGGATATACTCTATCATTTCATCAGACACCCTATAAGCAAATAAACAAAAAGTCATCTCTTAACATTGAAAACGAGGTAAATTTCCCAAACCTATATATTTGTGGGCTTTCGAGGAAGGGAAAGGGTTCTTGTCAGTTTGTTTATCTTTTGTTTGTTGGTAAAAGCCTTGTTTTCCTTCCCCCATCCTAGAAACACAAAGTTATGAGAGACGGTGTTCAACCGAGCGTCCACCGTGGCCACACTACATAATCTCGCACTGTAACACTCAAAACGCTGTAAGATTAATTTTTTTTTTATTATGAGGCTTTGGCACTGCTGAGATGAGGCTATCGAGAAATTTGATACGGTCGCAGCCGGGTGGCTCAGTTGGTTGGAGCATTATCCCATATGCCAAAAGGTTGCAGGTTTGATCCCTGGTCGGGACGTGTACAGGAGGCAACTGATCAATGCTTCTCTCTCACATTGATGTCTCTCTCTCTTCCCTTGCCTCCCTTTCTCTCTCTCTAAAATCAATAAAACATATTCTCGGCTGAGGACTTAAAATTTTTTTTGATAGATAAAAATGTCCCAAGACTTTGGTTATACAGCGATCAACCTCTTTTAAAAGATATCTTCCATTTAAAATATTCATAAATACTTTCTTTCTCTTATTTTCCACCTCAAGTCGTATCTCAGTCCCTCCTTTCCCTACCAGCACTGAAGAGATTTGCAAGGTCCTATACATCCAAGTCTAAATGCATGTGAACTGTGGTTTCGATCATTTTAAAGGAAGGACTGAACAAAGTAAAAGGAAAATGCAAACTAACTTAGCTTGGGACAGAGTGACTGGAATGCATGTTATTATATTTAATTTGCATATAGATAATAAAGTAGTGGTAAGTAGCTATGTGAAAACAAACACTAGATTACTAACAATAGACCTCAGTAGGAGAAAAGAATGGGCCACCTGAGACAAAATGGACAAAAGCCAAAAATCTGAAACTTAAACCCAGGGCCATGTTATTGCAAAAGCAAAGTGTAAGAAACAGGTTTTTCTGCTCACCAGATGTGTCTTTATAAATAAATACCCCTGATTAGCTGAAACTTCCATAGTGTTAGTCACAATAAAGATTCACTCACTAAAATGTCATAACATAAATAGCATTAAAACAATGATCCTTCTCCAGCTCTTAATTATAAATAAACTGGTCATTTTTGTTTAAAGTAAAACTGCATTGAATATTTTTTGTCCAAAACTTTTTCAGTATTTTGCTGACTGTTAAAAGACTCACAAATGTGGTGTTAGAAAAATAAGCTATTGTTAATTCTATGATTCTAGAAATCTTTGGTTGCAACTCTAATGTACTGTGTAGTCTTTAGTGAGAAACTATTCAATAAAATGTTATTTTTAAGTAGGAGAAAATTTCTGAGATCACTGTGGGTCGCACTGTGAACTAAATCTTAGAAATTTAAAAGCAGTTTTTAAAAGTCTGCAGTATGCTAAAACTGAATGTGTATATTTTACCACTAGCTATAAATATCCAAGAGTTTAAGTTATATCATTATGCTAAATATGGTTAATTTTTTTCATAAATTTAGCAAGCATTAGCTTTCACAGAATAACCATCAAAAGTTAGGTTTGTAAATTAGAACAATAAATACTACTAGAATATGTTATATATTTGATACTGATCTCTCAAACATTCTTGCAGAGAGAAAAAAACGGTAGAAAGTAGTGGTTAAAGGTTCTGCCACGCAGAGAAGAAACTGCCCAGAAAGTGCTGATTAACCACTCAGGATTCACCAATGAACCAGACTGTGGTAGCCTACCTCAGTGTTCAGCCTCAGGATGACCTTTAAATATTTTTCTCAATGACTTGTTGCAGTAATTAAAAAACTTGTTCATCATCTCTGTTGATAACACAAAGCTGATAATGCAATAAAATTAAAATTAAAAATGGTAAATGATGTAAAGCAGGGATGTCAAACTCATTTTCACTGGGGGTCACATCAGCCTCATGGTTGCCTTCAAAGGGCCAAATATAATTTCAACTCCTTAACAGTTAAGGAGTAGTTACATTTATACAGTCCTAAAATTATTTGACACAGTAAAGGTAGAACACTGGGTTAAAAATAAACTAGACAAATTAAGGATGATAAATAGATGAATGCTGTATAAAATTCTTTATTGGTTACATATTTTTAATATACTCTTTTGTATCTTTAAATGTTTATATAAAACATTTTTTTAATTAAGAGTAAGTGAAAGACTAGAATAAACTATTAAATAAAGTTATAAATGGGAAAACCCAAATTTTTTGCCCCTAAATTCCACGACTCAATTTGCTACACCATTCTCTCTTCTATTCTTTTTTTCAGTCACTTTTTTCTTTTATCCTTACCTAAGGATACATTTATTGATTTTTTTTTTTAGAGAGAGGGAGGGAGGGAGAGAAAGAGAGACAGAAACATTGATATGAGAGAGAAACATCAATCAGTTGCCTCAGTACATGTTCCAGGGATTGAGCCCACAGCCTAGGTCAGGTAGGCGCCCTGACAGGGAATCAAACCTGCAACCTTCTGGTGTACAGGATGATGCTCCAACTAACTGAGCCACCCAGCCAGGGCTCTCCTCCATACTTAGGTTAAAATGAAGACAGGAAGACCTGGCTTAATAGCCAATTATAAAAATAAACATATAAATAGACAAATAAATAAATCTACCTATAGGCTTACATGACCAAAGTAGTTAATGAGAACAAAATATGAGATACAGCATTTTAAAAAAGAAAAAAATACTAACTGAAAACTTAGACTACCTTAGTCACACTAATACAATAGACCTATTCTAATCTGAGCTGATCAGAATCACATTTAAAACATTACATGAGCCCTGGTGAGGGTGCATATGGGAGGCAGCCGATTGATGTTTCTCTCTACATATTTTTTTTAAAATTACCATGGTAAAAAATTACCATTTTTTTAAAACAATACCATCCTTTAAAGGATTGAGAGTAAGAGAATGTCTAGAAGGATTTCTGAGAGTGTGAAAGCAATGGTATACAAGAAACAGTTAGGCCATAGAAATTAGCCTGAAAATGAGAAGCAAGTGGGAAGATAGAACAGCTATCTATCATCAGAGACATCAAAGCAGTCGTCAATTACTTGAACACCTGATGTATCAAAATGGGCAGAGATGTGTGTTCTCTACAACTTCAGAGAATAGAACTAGGGTCAGTAAGTAGACGTCAGATCACTATCACTAAAGATAATCAAGCAGAAGAGACACAGACTAAAGAACCAAAGGTCTCTTAAAATTTCAGATTCTGTTCCCCTAGTCCTTAATATGAGGTCCTTGTTCTCTAGAACAAATTGTATCCTTAATTTTAATTGTATGTTAGTCAGTTAATATTTTATATGCATACTCCCTTAAAAGGAATGTCAACAATTAAGGTCCAACTGGCAGGCTAGTTCACAAAAGTTTATTCTACAAAGCTGTACTACATTAATCATAGTGGAGTCACATTTTGCTTGATTTTATCTTTCTCAGATTCAATCCACTCTTCACCCCCATACCTGTCTCCCAAATGTGGAAAATGAGACTACCTGAGAACCAATCTGAGTTCTGAGCAAATGAGCAGGAGGTCATCAGAACAAGGTAGGTTTAAAAAAAAAAAAAAAAAAGATCCTTTTTACCATAAGTCCCTTCCTGAAGTGCCACTCCTAGTAATTTTTAATAAAGCAATTTGCCTTTTATAAATTTCACCTTTTTGCGCAGAATTGCCCACGCCCCTTTCCTTAAATTCAGGACCCTCAGGTTCCCCCACACCCCAGTCCCCTACTTCAGCCCTACCCCGACTGTCCCAATTCACCTTAATATTCCGATCTCCAAAATTACACTCCCTTCTAACCACAACTACAGGGACAGAGGCAATCTGACTAGAACAATCTATAAAAATGATTATAAACTCTTAATCTAACCAGAGACATCTAAAATGCAGTTGTCTACCCAAATTAATGCTTAATACAATTTCAGGCAGTATAAGAAAGTAAAATTTTAAAAATCACCAGACAGAGTGGGTGAAGATATTTTTGTGTAAAGTCCATTATTAGCATTCTCTGAAATCAGCTCCCATGAGTGAATTCTGTCTCATAACTTTCCTCTTTCCTCTACCTAAGCCTTCAAATTCTTTAAAAGCCTATGGTTTCTAAAAATTGTATCCCTGGTTTATGGGGGTAAGTACAGGGGAGGGAGCTCATGAATAATAAGTAGGACTGGGAAAAATGACTTCCAATTGTGTATTTGTATACACTTAAATTGTAACTGGAGGAAAACTGTGAAGAAATAAGTGACTATTAAGACGAAGGAAGTTGGGAACATTGTAAAACTAAGTAAAACAAGTCTGTATATGTTTCTCAGTCTTACATGACACCTGCTCTCTCCTTAGAATCCATCAAGACTTCTGGTCAAGTTCGTGGCATAAACAAACATGGCTCGCCTCCTTGCACAACCACATCAAAATTACAACTAAAATACAGAACAACCATCACTCAGAACCATCAGAAATAGAGTTGAATGGAAGTCCAACAACTATGAAATTAAAGAAACCATATCCATCCAGACCAGTAGGAGGGGCAGAGAGGCGGAATGGGCTGGCCCCACATCCATGTGTGGTCAATAAAAATTCCAGAGCGAGCCCTGGCTGGTGTGGCTCAGTGGATTGTGGAAGAAAATTCTGGGGTTGCAAGCAGTTCTTTTTAAAGAACCCACACATGGACTTACTCAGACTCACCCCTCTGAGCTCTAGCACCAGGTAGCAGCTTAAAAAGCACCAGCAGCATACAGGGAGAAACTGAAGTGTCTGGTATCAAGGCCAGAGCAGTGGGACAGTTTTCTCCCAGATGGAAAAGGGGGCAAAGGCCAATGTGCCTTTTCTGAAACCTCCTCCCACAGAGCCACAGAGCCAGGCTGGTGATATATCTGAGACTCCAACACCTGGCTAACACTGTTTGCCCTACCCTGGAGATCCTCAGAGACTCAGTCCCACCCAACTTACAGGCCCACCCAAGCTGCTTTTCCATATGAATGGCTGGTCTTGGTCCATGCTTCACAACTTCATAAATCCTCTCAAACAAGCAATAGCCAGCCTCAGTGAGCCCCCAGCCCCCACACCTGTTGCTAAGTAGCCCCCACACGGGCATTGGCAGCAAGCAGCCTATATTCACAGCTTGCATTTCCTGGGAATCTCCAAGCCCAACACAAATAGCAGCCATCTCAGATTGCTTTATAGCTCAGGTAGGGTGACCCCAGGCAAAACACAAGTGGGGGCTGACCTTCGCCTGCACTACCCAGGCAACCCCAGAGCCTGTGCACCCATTGGACAGCTATAGACCATGTCAGAGCACCATCACCCTGCCCCTGCACAGCTGATCCTCCATGGAGGGTGGAGGTTGGTGGTCAATTGTTACAACCAGTCCTTGCAGCTGACTGGCCTGGGTAAATGCCTCCCATTGATCTGCCAACAGCAACCGAGGCTCAACTACAAGAGAAGGGTGTACTCAGCCCACACAAAGGGCGCACCTTGAGTACCCAGCTGGGGTGATAGGGGAGGCTGTGCCCTCCCCTGGACCCTACAGGACACCTACTACATTAGGCCATTCTACCAAGACATGGAGTCATAGCAGCTCTACCGAATACATAGAAACAAATATAGGAAGGCTGCCAAAATGAGCAAAGACACACGGCCCAAATGAAAGAACAGATCAAAACTCCAGAAAAAGAGCTAAATGAAATGGAGATAAGCAATCTCTCAGATGTAGAATTCAAAACACTGGTTATAAGGATGCTCAAGGAACTTACTGAGGACCTCAACAGCATAAAAAAGATACAGTCAGAAAGGAAGAATTCACTGATTGAAATAAAGAACAATTTACAGGGAAACAACAGTAGAGTGGATGAAGCCAGGAATCAATGCAATGATTTGGAGCATAAGGAAGGAAAAAACAACCAATCACAACAAGAAGAAGAAAAAAGAATCCAAAACAACAAGGACAGTGTAAGCAGCCTGTGGGACAACTTTAAGCAATCCAACATTCGCTTCATAGGGGTGCCAGAAGGAGAAGAGAAAGGGCAAGAAATTGGAAATCTATTTGAAAAATAATGAAAGAAAACTTCCCTAATTTGGTGAAGGAAATACACATGCAAGTCCAGGAATCACAAACAGTCCTAAACAAGATGGATGCAAAGAGGCCCATTCCAAGACACATCATAATTAAAATACCAAAGATTAAAGATAAAGAATCTTAAAAGCAGCAAGAAAAAAGAAGTTAGTTACCTACAAGGGAGTTCCAATAAGACCATCAGCTGATTTCTCTAAAGAAACTTTGCAGGCAAGAAGGAATTGGCAAGAAATATTCAAAGGCATGAAAAGCAGGAACCTACAGCCAAGATTGCTCTACCCAGCAAAGCTTTCATTTAGAATTGAAGGGCAGATAAAGAGCTTCCCAGACAAGAAAAAACTAAAGGAGTTCATTATCACCAAACCATTATTATATGAAATGTTAAAGGGACTTATTTAAAAAAAAGAAGATGATCAAAACTATGAATAAAATGGCAAAAAATTAAAATTTATTAGCAATTGAATATAAAAAACAAACTAAGAAAACAAGAAGAACAGAGACAGAATCATGGCTATGGAGAGCATTTTGATGGTTGCCAGATGGGAATGGCGGTGTGGGGGAATGGGTAGAAAGGTGAGGGGATTAAGAAGTACAAATAGGCAGTTACAGAATAGCCATGGGGATGTAAAGTGTAGTACAGGAAATGGAGCAGCCAAAGAACCTATGCATGACCCATGGACATGATCAATGGTGTGGGGACTGCCTGAAGGAGTGGGTGGTGCTGGGTGGATAGGAAGCAAAGGGGAAAAAATCAGGACAATTGTAACAGCATAATCAATAAAAGAGAATTATAAAAAAGGACCCATCAAACAGCAACAAATGTGGTAGAAAGACAAATGTACATCTTGATTATGGCATCTTCTTAATCAGATGCCCTTCCTCCTCCCATTTCTACACCACCCCCAAATCAAGATCCAACTTCTAGCTCCCAGAGTTGGGCACTACAACTGGTATACTCTTTGTACCTTCAAAATGCCTCTACTATGAGCCCTTATCAAATACCATTATAATGACTGTTGATCTATCTCCTGCCACTATAGTCTGAGAGTGCCCTGAGGACAAGGTCCATACTTTCTTCATCTTTAGGAGGCTGTCGCACAAAGCCTGATATTAAATGTTCCTAAATATTTGCTAAATGAATAACTCTATCCTTCAGAAATAAACTACATGGCAAAAAAATAATTTAAATATAGTACAACTAGATGAATTAGCATAGTTATTGAATCATCACTATAAAAACTAAGTCATCATGAAAACTCAATAATGAATGCTCAAGAGGCTGTACATCTGCTGTGGTAAAGAGCAAGAGATGTGGAGTCAGTCTCAGCTTTCATTCATTCATTCAACAAATACTGAGCTACTTTAAGCTAGGCACTGTTCTATTCTGTCCTCATAGAATTTACATTTCAGTGAGGAGAGGTAAACAATAAACACAATAAAATAAGTATACAGTATGTTAGAAGGTGATATGTACTCAGGGAGGAAAAACAGAAGGGAAGGGACTTTAAGTAAAGTGGAAGGGAAGGGAAACTTGTGACACTAAATAGGATGATATAAGTAGACCTCCTTTCCTCAAGGTGAGATTTGAGCAGAGTTGAATGAGTTGAGAGTGATATCCAAGAAACTGCCAGCATATTATCCAAAGTGGCTGCAATATTTTACATTCTCCTCAGCAGTATACGAAGCTTCTGATTTCTTCACATTCTTGTCAACACTCGTTGTCATCTGACTTTTTTATTCTAGCCGACCCAGAGAGTGTGAAGTGGTATCTCATTGTGGTTTGAATTGACATTTCCCTGATAGTTGTTTTTACATATTCTTAACAGTGTCTTTTGAAGGTTGGAAGTTCTTAATTTTGATGAAGACCAATTTATCAGTTTTTTCTTTTATGGATTATGGTTTTTGTGTTCCAAGAAATCTTTGCCTAACTCATGGTTACAAAGTTTTATATTATGCTTTTTTCACCTAGAAGTGTTAAAGTTTTATATTTAGTTCTAAAATTTGGAGTTAATTTTTTAATGTCATACAAAATATGGCTCAAAGTCCAGTATTTTGCATGTGGAAATCCAACTGTTCCAGTCCCATTTGTTGAAAATGGTACCTTTGTTAAAAATCAATTTAACATAAGTATAAAGATCTATTCCTGGACTCTCACAGACAGTATAAAAAGTATAACTCAAACAAGAGCCTAAGTAACAAAACTGTGTAAATAGGAAGTTTAAGCCAATAGGAATAAGTGGGGCCTGTATCTCTACTAATATAATATTACTAACATTTCAAAGCGTGGCCATTAGTTTGGTTCAGTTAATAGCTTAATAAGGCCCTGGCTGGTGTAGCTCAGTGGATTGAGCACGGGCTGCAAACCAAAGGGTCGCCAGTTCGATTCCTAGTCAGGGCACATGCCTGGGTTGCAGGTCAGGTCCCCAGCGGGGGCCACGTAAGAGGCAACCACACATTGATGTTTCTCTCCCTGTCTTTCTCCTTCCCTTCTGTCTAAAAATAAATAAATAAAATTTTAAAAAATAGCTTAATAAACATTTTGTCTTCACGCCCCCTCAATTAAATAAAGGAAAAACCTATTTATATTCATAAAGAGAAACAACATATTTCATAGCTCCAGGTCCACTTTGCAGAGCAAGGCTGTCTATTCACCACCCAGCAGCAGCACATGGGAGGCCATGAACAACTCACAGAGTGGCATTACCAGCTGGCTGAGCTAATACGGCTATTCCTCAGTGACAGGACTAAGAAGAATAATTTCTTTCTTGCAGGAGACTCACTGAGAGTTTCGTTTGTTGTTTGTTTTTAACTCCTCATCCAATGAATTAAAGTATAATTATTAGCTGGGGGAAAAAACCCCAAAAGAAATCTGAATAAATTATAAATCCAGGCTATAACTTTCAGAAGTCCACCAAAATATTAATAGTTTCTACCTAAAGACAGGACTAGATATGACTAATTACTTGCTTATTTAACTTGCTCTGTGCTTTTTTTCTTCCTTCCACTTTTAGATATTTTTCTCTTATTTTCCACAATATTCTCTTTTCCTTTCATAACAGAGGGGGACAAAAACAAGCAAGCAAAAAATCAAGATAGTCTTCCTCCAAGTAATATAACATGAACCTTTAATCTCTCAAAATACCAAAGGAAAAATAAATTTAACAAAGGGTGCCAAAATAAACAATTCCAAAATAAGTTATTCCTAAACGTGCCTTAAATAATTTAGAAACTTCACAGGAAACATGTTTTCGATAATAAATCTTTTTAATAAAAAAGAAGCTCTTTCTCAATGCTAAACTAGATTTGACAGCTATAACTCACTCTGATGCCTCAAATTTGAGTAAGGGTAAAGACACAATAGGCTCCTTTACCTCTGGCTTGCACATTTGCTTCTTAATCCAATGAATGGGTACCATCTCTATCTTTAAACAGTGAATAGTTAATATCACTATTAGTTTTGAGATTCACCTGACATTCATTACACTAAACTTAACCATGTTTACATTTTCACTAAATGACTGTTTTTCAATGTCAAAATCTAAGCCATAACAAGTTAAATTTTGCATTTATGTTTATATTTTATTACCCAGTATACTATAATAATTTTATTAATTTATTAAATTGTTCATTTTAAGTCATAATTGCCAGAGTCCAGAATCTTGCTTATTTTACTTGCTCCACATAGCGTTCAATCAAATAAAATACAGGTAATGAAGACTATTACCAATGCTTATGTGACTATGTCATTGCTAAGAAATTAAAACTTGCTATTTTTCAACAAAACTGGTCAAATGAGTTACAGGTGCCTTTATACCAGGGTTAGTTAGTCACGGATCCTGAGCCACACAGTTCCAGGAGCCTGTTCATGGTAGCACATATAAATGTTTCCTTACACAAGCCAAGTGCTTCTAGAGTTGGCCAGAGAAATTGCTGGGCTTAATACCTGTTCACCATCTAGAACTAATCATCTCTCAGAGAGTCCAGGAAAAAGCTGAAAGCCCTTCTGTCACAGATGCTGAGGGCTCTACTCTGCTAAGAGGTTGGACTATGTAAGATCAAAAACCTTCCTCCTAATTCTCAGATTTTATGATAAGTGAAAAAATTAATATGGCTTTGGTAAAGAAACTCCATTTAAGACCAACGAAATATTCATTAGCCAGGAGTCAGAGGTGAAACTAATGAAGTGGCAGAAAATCATATTAACATATTAAATGAGGTAAACCTGAAAGTCTTGCTGATGTGTATATTTAGAAGATAATAAGCTATCTCTACTGCAAAAAAGAATTAGGAGCTACAGAAAAATTAACTCAAAATAGATTTTTAAAAAAACCCAAATGTAAGTGTTAAAACGTAAAAAACTCTTAGAAAAGAAACATAGGCATTAATTTTCATGACCTTGGGTTGGGCAAGGAATTCTTAGCTATGACACCAAAAGCACAAGAAAGGGAAAAAAAATAGAAAACTGGACTTCATCAAAATTTAAAACTTTTGTGCCTCAAAGGACACACCAGTGTGCATCAAGAAAGTAAGAATACGATCCACATGATGGGAGAATATATTCGCAAGTCATATATCTGATGTGGGACTTATATAAAGAACTCTTACAATTTAATAATAATAATAAGACAACCAAATTTAAAAATAGGCAAACAATCTGAGTAGACACTTCTCTAAGAAAGATATACAAATGACCAATAAACATATAAAAAGATGCTCAACATCTTAGTCATGCGGGAAATGGAAATCAAAATTACAATGAGATGCTATTTCATACTTACTAGGATAGCTAAAATCAAAAAGTCATACAATAACAAGTATTTGCAAGAATGTGGAGAACTCAGAAACCTCATACACCACTGGCAGGAATGTAAAATGGTGCACTTTGAAAAACTTTGTAGTTCAACAAAATGTCAAACACAGAGTTACCTTATGACCCAGCAAGCCCCATCCTAGGCATACAACCAAAAGAAAGGAAAACATGTGTCCATGCAAAAACTTGTACATGAAAGTTGAGAGCAGCATTACTTTTTTAAAAGATTTTATTTCTGGGGGGAGGGGGGAAGGGAGGGAGAAGATGCAAATAACTGTAATTGAACAACAATAAAGTAATTAAAAAAAATAAAAAAAATAAAATTAAATTAAATTAAAAAAAATAAAAGATTTTATTTCTTTATTTTCAGAGAGAGGGGAAGGGAGGGAGAAAGACAGGGAAAGAAACATCGATACGTTGCCTCCTGCACCCCTCCAACGGGGGACCTGGCTCACAGCCCAGGCATGTGCCCTAAATGGGAACCAAGCAGCAAGCTTTTGGTTTGCAGGCCGGCACTCAATCCACTGAGCCACACTAGCCAGGGCATCAGGATTTTTTTTTTTTTAATGTTTTATTGTTTATATCATTACAGTTGTCCCACTTTTCCCCCTTTGCCTACCTCCACCCAGCGTACCCCCCACTTTCATAGTCCATGTCCATGGGTCCTTCACGTATATTCTTTGACTAATCCCTTCACCTTCTTTCAATCAGTCCTCACCCCACATTCCTCTTACAGCTGCCAATCTATTCAATGATTTCACACCTCTGATTCTATTTTGCTCTTTATTTTTGTTCATTAGATTCCTCTTATAAGTGAGATCATATAATATTTGCCTTTTACCGACTGACTTATTTCACTTAGCATAACAGTCTCCAGTTCCATCCATGTTGTCCCAAAAGGCAGGAATTCCTCCACTGTGTAAATGTACCACACTTTTCTTATCCACTCATTTACTGATGGACACTTAGGGTGTTTTCAAGTCTTGGCTATTGTAAATAGTACTGTTATGAACACAGAAATGCATACATTCTTTTGAATTGGTGTTTCAGGATTCTTAGGGTACATTCCCAGCAGTGGAATTAAGGGATCAAAAGGCAGTTCCATTTTTTTTGTGGAGACTCCATACTGTTTTCCACAGTGGCTGCACCAGTTTGCATTCCCACCAATAGTGCACTAGGGTTCCTTTTTCTCCACATCCTTGCCAGCACTTGTTGATTGTTGGTTTGTTAATGATAGCCATTCTGACAGGTTTGAGATGATATCTCATTGTGGTTTTTATTTGCATCTCTGATGGCTACTGATGTTGAGCATCTTTTCACATGTCTATGGGCCATCTATCTGTATGTCCCCTTTGGAGAAGTGTCTAGTCAGGTCCTTTGCCCATTTTTTAATTGGATTGTTTGTCTTCCTGGTGTTGAGTCAATGAGTTCTTTACATAGTTCAGAGATTAAAACCTTGTCCGATGTACTGTTGGCAAATATGTTCATGATAGCCAGAAAGCAGAAATAACCCAAATATCAACAGTTGAACAAATAAATGAAATCTAGTATATCCATACAACAGAGTATTATTTAGCCATATAAAGGAATGAAGTACTTACACATGCTACAATATGAATGAACCTTGAAAACACTGCAAAGTGGAAGAAGTCAGACACAAAAGGTCACTGCAAACTGGAAGAAGTCAGACACAAAGGTCAGACACAACAGGACAAACCAGGTTATTGCATATTCTATGGGATTTCTTTTTGGGGTAATGAAATAGTCTGGTATTATTGATTATGGTTGTATAATTTAGTGAATATACTAAAAGCCACTGAATTGTATACTTTAAATGGGTGACTTTATGGTATGTTAATTATAGCTCAATAAACATAATAATAAATAAAAATAAATGGGAAATATTTCTTGGGAATATCACAATGAAACCTGGATATTTCACAAGGGAAATATAATGTAACAATATGAATCAGAGTAATGGAATTACAAGAAGCACCAAGAAAATGTGGCCAGGTCAAGCCCTGGGGCTTTCTGATAAGCACATTACCAAGGTTTAGCAAAAACAATGCACAGAGCCCTAAACTCCGCATGTCTGTGCTAGGTAGCCAGGGCACCCTCGGCCATGGAGCTGGAAACGGTCGCAGATCTCTTCTCAACACAGTTCCCCACGTGCTCATCACCCATTATTGTAACAAACTGCTGAAGGTTAGACCTAAAGGTACTAACTCCACACCCAATTTTTTAGTGTGTTACACATACAAATATTAGTGATCAGCACTTTAATGGTTTTATTAATTACAAATATTTCAGACATACAGAAGAGGCACTGAAATAACTTTAACAGATATAACATACCCACTATCCAACTAAAGAAATATAACATTACAAATTCAGTTAACACTCCCCCTACACTGAATATTTATCCTGTTAGAAAAAGAACTGTGACTACACTCTCATCCTCTCACTTACAAATATCTATACTGAGCCTACATATGTGGCCTATGAAGTAAAACTAAGACATCACTATTCACCCAGACTCTTCAGCAACCACTGTCGTGACATTTACCACAGAAAATTTTCTATCGCTGTCAGTTTTAACAAGAGAAGGAAACTCTCCCACATGTCAACAGCAACAGTAACAGAAACAGAAGTCAGAAAATGACCAGAGGGTTCTTTCCATCCAAACTTCTCACTATCACTTGGCCAAAGGCAACAAGGCCTCTGCTATCCATCTGTCCTTGTTTTGTCAAGCCAACATACTTCTCGTTTTAAGATCTATAATATTTTTCAAGGCACTTTCACAAACAACTTCTCATTTACCCTACAAGATGGATAAGGCAGCTAGCTGTATTTATAACCCTTTTCACAGACAGGGGAGAACCAAGGGATTAAGAGCACAAGATTGGAATCAAGCAAGGCTTGAATCCCTGCTTCACTACTTTTCAGTCAAGGGAACTGCAAAATAAAGATGCCTGGGTTTACAGGGTAGTTATGAGGATTAGGTCACACAATGTATATAAAGCACTTAGCACAGAGCCTGGTGTAAAATAAGCACTAAACGGAGGGTACCTGCTGCTACAGTTGTTGCTCTTAATTATGTGAGCAAGATCAAAGAGCCCCTAAACAAGGGAGCCAAGCCCGAAACCTAGGTCTTCTTTGATTCCATACAACCCTGCTTCATTCTCAAACAGTCACCAGGAGCCCTCTGTGTACAGAGTAGATGCTACCAGTCCCAGGTAATGCTTCCCCTTTCTCAGCTAGACACTTCAGGATTTTAAGACTCAAAAGCCAATAGCAATACCAACAGCTGCTAACATCACAAAAAGACAAGACGTTATATATGTCTCATAATACCATCTACAGTTACACTGTGCCCCCAACCCCACCAAGTTAAACCTTAATCAAGCTTCCACATCAAACTTCCAGCTTATGGGATGCATAGAGGGTAGAGAGAAACATGTTAAACTAAACCAAAATTCAGACTGTAAGAAATTCTACAGGACAAACCAGGTTATTCAACAGATTAATTTACAAGGGGTGAAAAAAAAGAAAGGAGAGGGAATGTACAAATTTTAAAAAAGATTTAAAAGAAATTTCGATCAATCTTGATATCAAAAAACAATTTTTTTAATGCCCTGCCCTCCCAAAAAAGGCAACAGCATAAGCCCCTATATATCTGCTCGGCAGAGAAAGCACGCTAGTGACATAACCAGGGTATTCAGGGATATTTCAGACTTTGGGACATTTCCTTTTCCCTTGAAAATCAGTAAGTTAGCATCCCGATTTTTAAAAGAAAGGCAGTAACAACACATAAAGCTTTTACTCTGCCTATGCTACACCTATGATAAAAGTCTTATTTGAAGAATAACTTTTAAAACTAAGGGTTTACAGGTTCTTAAAATGACACTCCCCCCCAAAAAAAAAATCTACGAGATGACTAAAGCAAAGGTCAAGTGAAAAAACAGAGCAAAAAGTAAAGAAGAAGCACTTTTGTAATTAAAGCTTAAGAGAAAACCCACACCATGGACAGTATTAGCTGTCAATAGTAACCTTCCCAGAAGCAACCCATCCTATGATGAGAACTGAAATATCTTTTTTTTTTAAAGATTTTATTTATTTACTTTTAGAGAGAGGGGAAGGGAGGGAGACAGAGAGGGAGAGAAACAGCAATGTATGGTTGCCTCTCACATGGCCCTCACTGGGGACCTGGCCTGCAACCTAAGCATGTGCCCTGATGGGGAATCGAACCGGGACCCTCTGGTTCCCAGCCTGCGCTCAATCCACTGAGCTACACCAGCCAGGGCGAGAACTGAGATATCTTAATGAAAATTATAGCACCTCCCTGTCATCACGGAACAGCCAATAACTTAAGGTAAATTAAATGAAAATTAATCTGAAATTTCAACATGGGCACGTGCATTACAGGAGATTACTTTTTATTCCCACATTATTCCAAAATTGATTTGAGATAGCTTACAGAATGCATTAGAATTAAAAACAAAGAAGTAACAAGATTGGAGCAAAGAAAAAATAAAGGAGGAAAATAAGATGAAGTCAGAGGTAAATTCACACAAACTAGATGCCACAAGACCCTACACAGTTGTAAGGGAAGAGCAACACATTTGACTCTGAGCTCCCTTGCAAAGAGAGAAGTACCATTCGTTCCAAGAATCATGATGACTATGTAATACAAATGAACCAGCTGGTCAAAGGAAACAGCTTTTCCTGGTACCAAGACCTGGGGGGAAAAAATTACTACATGGGTTCTAACAATGATGATGATAAAACAAAAGTAGCTTGAATTGTACATTTAAAAATGGTTAAGATGGTAATTTTATATGTATCTTATACAATTTTTTAAAATGGGGGGTGGAGAGGCGCAGAGGACAACAGCAGCTCACTTTCATTGCAGTTGTCCTGGGCCAAGCATAGTCTAAGCATTCTATAAGTTAAATTCACAAAATTCTGCCCTGGCTGGTGTAGCTCAGTGGACTGAGTGTGGACTATGAACTAAAGGGTCACCAGTTCGATTCCCAGTCAAGGCACATGCCTGGATTGTGGGCCAGGTCCCTAGCATGGGGCGCATAAGAAGCAACCACACACTGATATTTCTTTCTTTCCCTCTCTTTCTCTTCCCCCTCTCTAAAAATGAATAAAATCTTCTTTAAAAATTCACAAAATTTTCCCAACAACCTTGAGGTATAATTATCATCCCCATTGTATAGAGGAGAAAACTGAGGCACGAAGAAGTTAATAACATATGACGAGGAAAGAACAGAGCCAGGATTTAAGCCCAGGAAATTTGGCTCCAGAGCCCATACTCGTAACCAGTATATAAACCCTCATCCATAATGGTGTCTCCCTTAGGCAAAACCATCTGCCTTCAGCTAAAAGTATAACTGTCCATGAACTATTAGCTCATTTTTTTGTTCAATCTTAGTCTTGCAGATCAGCTACTAATAGCAATAGTAATAGTTATGACAGCATCAACAGGGCACTGAGATAAAGGAGATTAATATCCTCATAAGAATTCTACAATAAGAGGAGTAATAAATTTTATAAAGCTGTTTGTTTTAATGGCCCTCAATAAAGGCTGATTGCATTACACCAAATAACAATTCTGTAAAAGTAATTCTACCCCAGTCTAAAACAATGCAATCAATATACATAGCTCCCTGGTATTCTGGCTTGATCCAAGTAAAAACTGTGATTGTTTCTAGAACAATGTATTAAATATGTTTATTTAAGCAATTCTCAAAAAGTATTACTTCTGATTACTACATTTTTAAATAAGAATTGAGCAGCAAAGTGAATATGCACTTGCTAGAATGAAGCCATTCTATTTTGACAATTACAGATAGACTATATATTTTCACAGTCAATCAAGTGCAGAATGAGGTTAATACCCTCTTATGAAAATTAAGGAACTTTACCACTAAAGATGTCTAAGTATGCACCAACTCACCTCTCCATAGAGGTGAGCTAAGAAAGTTACAGGGCCAAAATTTTCCTCTGCAAGAGGTCTGATTCTGTACCAATGGACAAACTTCCAATTGAATCCCGAAGTTCTATGCCATTCAGTATCGTTACAATGATTTTGACCTAGAAAATTCTCAAAACATGAGTTTCCCAACATTTATCTCAGCCATAAAATTACCTCAATTAAGCATCCAGAGCGCATTCAATTGAGGCATTACCTGAGTTAACTAAGTGAATTGGGCAGCTATATAAAGTTATTAGATATAAGCCAACTACTACAATGTCCAGAGATAGCTGATACATTGGGTTGGCCAAAAAGTTCACTTAGTTTTTTCCCTATGATGGCTCCAGTAGTGTTTAGTTATCTTTAACTTCATTTGAAACAATTTTATTACATTGTAATGTGACAGCTGTCATATCAGCTTGCATTTAAACAAATCTTACCAAAATTGGTGAATTTTTGTGTAGCCATTTTCATAGATGGAAGATGATACGCAACATTTTTGGCATGTTGTGCTTTATTACTTCAAGAAAAGTAAAAACGCAACTGAAACACATAAAAAAAAGACTGGTGCAGTGTATGGAGAAAGTGCTAGGGCTGAGCAAAGGTGTCAAAAGTGGTTTGTAAAGTTTCTTGGTACTACTGACATTTTGATCAAATAATTCTTTGCTGTAGGGCTATCTTATGCACTGAAAGATGTTTAGCAGCACCCCTGGCCTCTGCCCACTAGAAACCAATAGTGGGAGATAGTTGACATACTCAAAATACCCAACTCAATAAAGTTATTGGTGAAAATGAAAAATGTGTCTTTTATTTTATGAAAAAAACATAATGGACTTTTGGCTAATCCAATACGTGTATGTGTGTCTACACACACATGGTGTGTCTTTAGTTTGGAGTAGTAAGTATCTCATATCTTTCTGTATGAAATAACAAGCAGCAGGGTCAGCTACCTACCAAGGCCATTCCTAGTTAATGTCAATACAACTACACCATAATACAGCTACATCATGTAAATATAACTACTTCATATGGTTAGGAAGCAATAAAAGAGAAGCGCCACACAAGGAAAGCAAATGAATACAAATAACAGAGCCTTAAGATGAAGAATCCAATATTCAATAAACATCTGATAAGATGATCAACTTTATCAACAGAACTGCAAATTACAACAAATGAATGGGCCTGTCCCTCATCCAACATCTATTTTTCCATCTCAAGGAAGAGATGTAAACCTACTTTTGGTCATAAGGCCATCCTGTACCAATGACTGTGACCAAAGGAATGGAGAATTATGACAGACCAAGCCTAGGTCACATGCCCATCCCTTGGCGAAGGGGAAGGATAATGTGACCTGAAATGGGGGAGGGGATACTAGACAGCCTACATTAACAGCTACCATATAATTCACTACAGAGACTTTCACCTTTTAACTCTACGTATGTACTTCCATTTATTTGAATTTGTTATTAGAATATCGCCATATGTAATATACATGGTTTATTTTTTTATTTCAAAAGGAGAAATTTGTCAGAAAGAAAGCCTAAGGTCTGAAAAGTTCACAGTTGATGACTTCAGGAATAAAACTGAGGGAAAATGAGCCTCATGTATAAATACGCGTTAAGTATCTAGGCTTCCCAGTCCTGCCCACTTCACCAATACTTTAACTACCACCCAAAAGTCCTGATCAAACCCAACATTAAAAGACAAAGGAAAACTGGAGAAAAAAGATTTTATTTAGCAGTATGTTGGTGAGAAGGAAAAAAAGACCTCCAGGGACCTAAGAAGAGATCTTCAGACAGCAAAAGGTCTCCAATAGTATCTGAAAGCCCTTTACATCCTCTGTGACTTTTCTCACCCCATAATCTTACCAGTCAAACAGTAAATGTATTGTAGAAAAGCTTAGTTTTCCTGAAGCCAATCACTTTCTACCTGTTTTGAATCTTTCTCTAAAGATGATAGCAAAACCATCTAAACTAAAACAATTTATAATACTTACCCCTAAAGACAGTAGTAAAATTTCTCCTTTAATTGTTCCAAACACTACCATTCACCACTACAAGTTCTTTTCACAAATAAATTTAGTTATAAAAAGCCCACTAGCCCTAGCTGGTGTGGCTCAGTGGATTGAGCACCAGTCTGAGAACTGAAAGGGTGCCGGTTCGATTCCTGGTCAGGGCATATGCCTGGGTTGTGGACCAGGTCCCCTGCTGGAGGCATATGAGAGACAACCGATCTCTCACACAATGATGCTTCTCTCCTTCTGTCTCACTCCCTCCCCTCTAAAAATAAATAAATAAAATCTTTTTAAAAAATCCCATTTAGACTGACACACAAAAACAATTCCTCTTTATTTCAGTAATTCCAGGCAGGGCCTACTGATTCTGATAGTCATCTCTCTAAAGAAAGCAACTGTGCTCTGGTGAGGCAAAGGCAATTACTGCTCACCAAATTTCCATGTTCTTGCCAGCATTTCCCAGCCCCTTTAGCAGTGTCCTGTTACTACTTCTGGTTATGAGAGGAAGTGATATGGGTCACAGCAGGGCCAAAGGCACAGTAACCAAGGAGGCTCTATTTCCAGATGGTGCACCAATGTGCTTTATTATTTTAACTATAGAACCCTTTTGTCACGTTTCATGGAACTACGCTATAAGTATCACTCCAAATCCTACAAATCGAATTCAAATTCCACTTCCTCCAGGACACCTACCCAGAGCATGCTAGGCTCCAAGGGATGATCAGTAACACACTTACGAATGCATACTGTGAGTAAAGCACTATGAAAGCACTGTGGTATTGGCACATACCTAGCATCATAAACAGCCTCTACCTTCTATAATTTACTATGTGGTTGGTGGGAAAGGACACATGATAAATAAATTTCAAGTGAGTGCTAAAAATAAAAATGCTACAGAAATTTCCACATATCTCAGTTAGCAACTAACTATACGAGTTAGTTATATATGCCCACATGACATCTTTTGTACTAATTCATGTATGATTTAAAGCAAATGAGACTTCCTATAGGGATTATAATCTCTTTAAAAGGCAGAAGCCCTAAGATATGATAACTTCATGGTACCCCATATTACCATTCAAACACAAATATTCAATAAAAAGTTATTCTATTGAGAAGAATGCATTGAAAAATTAAAACAGAAATGTAGTAATCTTCAAGACATTAGGAATTTGCGTCTCCAGCACAGCTAAGGAGAGAGAGGAAGGAGCACATGCTTTTCTGTTATCCATGGCAGGTGGAGCTCCCCTGGTGAACGGTGAGCCGTCAGGCTCCCCGAGACCCAGACGGCCAGCTTCTTCTGTCGTAGGACTGTGTGCTCTCTGAGCAGTATCTGACTTCCAATTCAACTGCTCAAATACTCTGAAGTGGGTAAAGAGAACCCCAAGATACTTGGTATGAGTATTTTATGCACATATACAAAAACGGTCTATTTCTCTAAATTAATAATTATCATTGTGATTTAATCAATATGACTTGCCAATATTTAATTCTACATGTGTAAGACATTGCAAAGGGCAAAACAAAAACACGATCTCCTTTTGCCACTCTTATACCCTAATTTGGGAAACAGGACACATGAAAACAAAAAATTCCATACATTATAACGCAGCATAAAGTGTCAAATGAATAATAAGGAAAATAAAAATTAAAAGAGTTCACAGAAGGAAGAGATTACTCTCAAATGTTATAGTCTGAACATTTAAAAAGCCAGGTGGAATCTGAGCTGCGCTGTAAAGGGCAGGTAGAATTTTAGGAGGTACAGGCTAGGATAAGGGAGAGCACTCCAGGGAAAGGAGTATATAAAGAAGTGGAAACCGAGAAGCCCACGGAATGTTTAAGGGATAGTAAACTGACTATTTTATTTTGAACGGCTTATTGGGAAGACTAGTGGGAAATGAGATGAGAAAAGCAGGCTGGTGCTAGACACTGGAAAGCTTTCAGTGCCAGGCTAAAGAACAGTTTTAACTTGACAATGAAGAGTCATTGAAGATTCTTATGCAAAGTTAACACAATGAAAATAAAAATTACAATGATCATCACAAAACGAAATTTAGGACAGACTTAAAAAGGCACTCGCTGAGGCCAATGAGACCACTTTGGTTTATTATCCAGTAAATAGGCCTACATTAGAGCAATGACGTTGAGGAATTTTTTTAAAAAAGGAATAAATCTAAGGAGCTAGGGGAACTTTTTCGGAAACTGTTTTCGAGTTTGTCAGATCAGACTCTCAGGACTCCAGAAAGCTGAGCTTCAGATGCTTGAAAGAAGTGAAAAGCACAGCAACCGTGAATTCCAGCCTTCCCAGCAGGTCCCCCTGTACTTGACTTGATACTGGGCTCTTCTATGCATTCCCATCTCCATACTCACAGAAGGTCCACTCTTTTTTACTAGGGTTTGGGGGAACAGAAGTGATATATAAAGTAACCAAGTGATGATGGCCAGGTAGTTATGCAGCAAATAGAGCTCAAACATCTGTAAAGGCCAAAGGCATTGCAATCACATCTATTACAAAATGGAAAAACAGACTGCGAATCCAGTCATGCTGCAGGCTTGAGTAATGACATCAGATATATCCATTAAACTTGGCAAGAGGGTAAGGCTGGATGAATGGAGTTATTGAGGTCCCAGTCCTTCACAACAGAGTTTCTTAACCTTTGGGGAGGTCAGGGACCCTTTTGGGAATTTGGTAAAAGCCACAGACTCACTCCCCAGGGAAATGCATAGACTCACAAAATTTTACATACAATTTCAGAGTGTTCACAGACTCCCTAAAGCCTAGACAGAGACTTTTAGTCCATAAACTCCCAGAGTCCTTACTTAAGAACCCGTGATATAAAAATCATAACCATTTTTATCATATACCCCGAAGTCTAAACAATTTTTAAATAGGAAGCCATATATGTGCATTAATTTATAATTTATATACATACATGGCACACCAGACCAATAAATTGTGTACCTTGTAAAGCATATACAAAAATAAAAATTTTAAATAATGACATTTATTATAATAAAACAAATAATTATTAAACATTTATTTTACTTACTGATAACACAGATTTGTGCTCTTCCTAATAAATATTATGAAATTATACTGCTACTTTTGATGAGAATAATGTGATTGAACATGGTTCGTTATTTCTTAATTTTTCCTTCACATTTTGTAATACAGCAACTTGAAAGTCAAGTTCTAAATTCAGTTCATTTTTATAATAAATGCCTACTTTACTTAATTTTAACGGGTATCATAGCCAAAAAACAGACTTCACACAGATGAGAAAAAACAAAGGAAAGAAATGTATCACTTGCTCCACTGAATAAAATATGATACTCAATTTTTGATCCCACTCACCACTTATGCAAAAATTTTTTGCTAAAATTCAACTAGTGCATTTCCATATTTCCTGATGACAATCAGTTGTTCTTACTAATTAGATGGTATAAGCTTTTTATATTTTCAGCCGATGGACCTAAAACCACTAAAATTCGTCCTTTACAAGATTTTTATACAGGTTAGAAAATGTTGTTGCCAAGTCCAAATTTAAATATTTATATATATCCTTAAAATTAACACACATTATTTTCAGCAGTTAAATACAATAATAATGGATGTAGTTCTAAATACCCATTTTTAATAACCTTTTCCATAATAAATTTTATTTTGTTTTTGAAACATAGTTACTTTTTAAGTCACTGTTAAAAGCTTACCATCATCCCAAAGAGACAGATTACGTGTATTTATTTTTCAAAAATATCTGCTAGGTAGCACACGACTCACAGCCACTTGTCACAGAAAATGTCAGCAAATTTGGAACATTTGGGTTTTTGTGAAAGAAAAATGAGTAAGTCATCTTTAAGCTGGACAATTCTTAATCCCTCTGTTTCAAAATGACCAGTTAACTTCTGTAAAATATTACACAAAAGATCTGTATGGTGATTTCCTACTGCAATACAAAGTATCTTAAGAGTCTATTATTTAAAATAATAGCCCTGGCTGGTGTGGCTCAGTGGATTGAGCGCTAGCCTGCCAACCAAAGGGTCACCATTTGATTCCCAGTCAGGGCACATGCCTGGGTTGTGGGCCAGGTCCCCAGTAGGGGGTGTGCTAGAGGCAACCACACACTGATGTTTCTCTCCCTCTCTTTCTTCTTCCTTTCCCTTCTGTCTAAAAATAAATAAATAAAATCTTTAAACAATAAATAAATTTAAAAAAAACAAAGTTACTTATAAAAAATAAAATAAAATAATAAATTCAAAAATCGAATTACCTGTGTTCCTATAAACTGTAAAACATCACAACAGACTGACTAAAAGTAAAGAAACTTCCTAACAGACCTCAGATTCTCCAGATCATTTCATGTAAACCCTACTGTAGGGACTGCCGCTCTAAATGCTCCAGGGCTCCCCAGGGTCAAAGCTCTCTATCTATCAGTGCCTTCCAACTAATTTCCCTTGCATGCTACCAAAGTTTACAGGAGTTATCTTTAAAGGTGCTCTACTTATACTGTATCCTTCTCTGAATTACTACCAGTTTGGCAAAAGATACAACTGCAGCACCTTCCATGACAGCAACTGTGTTCAACACTGTCCCCTCAGTGCGATGCTGGCTGGTGATTTAGTCAAATAACAGGGCAAGAACAAAGTTCAAGATTCTTCATGACATATCCTGCCTTAAATCCTTTTGTAATATGGCAAGGCATAGATAAATCAGTAAAGTAAATCATGAACAATACTGACAGCCAGGGGCTTTCAACTTGCATGACCAATCTCACTTATACAGTGAAATATATTTATACAAGGACACAACATTTTTCACACTTAAAAAACAAGTCCACCGTATCCTCTTAAGAATGCTAAATGATAATACATCATTAAAAGAAAAACAAAAAAAAAACCCCAGCCCTGGAGGGGTAGCTCAGTTGGTTGGAACATCATCCTGATATACCAAGGTTTTGGGTTTGATTCCCAGTAAGGGCACATTCAGGAATCAACCAATGCATGCATGAATGGGTGGAACAACAAATCTCAATCTCTGTCTCTCAAAACTAATAAATAAAATATTTTTTAAAAATAGATACTGCCAGTGAAAAAGATTTTGTACTAACTTCTATTTTTAAAAAAAGTCTGTTCTCAAATATACAAAAAAATGAATTAATAAGTTTCCACTGTGATAAATCTTACATATGGAATCATTTTAAAAACTATGAAAACATAAAATTGGGGGTATAAAAACAGTCTAAAAAGAGAGCCACATAAATTTGGAAAACTGACGTTTCTCATTTTCATCTGGATCTCCATACTTCGCTGTCCTGCCACCTCCCTCCATGACAACCCTTCCGTGTCTGTCTCCTGCACCTGGACGGCCTGGTTCCCTTCCCTCCCCACTTCAGCAGGGCTGCCCTTCCATCTTTGCTGCTTAATCCTCCTGAACAGACTGCTTTCCTCACCCTCGCTCACATAGAAATCATCCCCTGCCTTCCATGTTCTTGTCCACCACCAGGCCCTCCACAACACTTGCCCTGATCTCTCTCAAAGAAAAATAATTACTTCCTTTTCTGAATCCTGTTAGGTCATAATCCCCTTAAGAACTGGATCTATATCTTATCATTCAATTTCTGCATCTTTTTAACAAAACAGCTCCTTGAACAAAGTAAGTACTCATGTAACTATGTCTTGAGTGAATGATTGAGTGACTACTTAGAAATTCAACTACAGACTTCCTATAACATCTGGAATGGAGAGGGCAGTATGAAAGACTTTGCAGAACAAATAACTTCTCCCTTGTTTCCTCCAAACTTACCAAAGTCAAGTCAATATTACACTTGCAGGTGCCTTCGAAAAGCAAGGACATTTCATCCTTCAACTATTTGGTCAAATATGGTGTGTTATCTTTATATACACACACATGTATTCACAATAGAATAGCTTCTGTTAATCAAACCTATGCTGGATAATGAAATCATGTAAATATTTTAACCATATAGGCAAACTAAAAATGTAAGACGTAATATATTAAAGCTATCAGAATAAGATCAACTATTCAAAGTACAAGTGGAAACACAGAGAATGACCACGCAAGTTATTCCAAGTGGGGAAAAAAAAATACCCTAAGCTTTAGCTATTTACTAACAAAACTTGAGAGGCAGTATTTTATTGCTAAGAATCCAAAACCAACCCTTCAAAGATAAGCTTACCTAGACAGAAGCACCAAAGAATCAACATTACTAAAGTACAAAAGGGAGATAAGAAACAGCACAAAAATCTTAAAGTGACACTTGCATTAAGTAACTGGTATATATGGCGCCTGGGTCATCAGAAAGCAATGAGACTGCAGGAGCCCCCACTGCACATCTACAGAACAGAGAGTCCCGAAAGGAAAGAAGCTACAGTGTGGCCGAGTGGAGCCAACATGCTTGGAGAGAAGCCAACTTAAAGGTATGCTTGTGATTTCAGGTGAGAAGACCTGGCCTCAAATGTCACCCTACAAACTGTGCACTCTTTCACCGGTACTTAACCTCCCTGAGCCTTGTTTCCTTGTTTATGAAATATAATGTGCAGAGCAAGCACAGAACCTGAGTGCAGTGTGTCTCAGAGACAGCACTAATAAGTATTTGCTGACTCTGAATGAGGGCCATACAAGAAAAGCAGACATTTCTGAGAGAGCAGTTATAATTAACTCCTTATTACAATATTTGGCAGTTAGTTTTTGGCCAAAAAATAAAAATACTCCTTTACTCCTAACTTACATACTACTCAAAAGCTTACTAGAATTATTAAAATTTAAAATCTCTTTGCAATACCTCTCAAATACAAGAAGTAACTCTGGTAAAGAAGACCGGAAGCCAAATACCTGGGTTCTTGCCCAAGTAATGCCACTGCACGTGTGACCCCTGAAAACTACTATGCATGCCTGGCTTCAGTCTTCTCATCTACAATATCAAGGTTGTCCTAAATTACCATTCAAGCCCCTTTACTCTAAATGTCGTGGTTCATTCCATCTTAAGAATGCTTTAATCTAATTAATAAAACCAATAGGACATATACTAAAAAGAGAGTCATGTTAAAAAAAAGAAGAAAGAAAAATAGAGAGAATAAACTGAGTAATTAATGCTAAGGGGGTAATAATCAAATTTTCTAGAGAACACACCAGCTTTGACTTTGTTTTTGAAAGTCAAGAGATAAAGGAAAAGGAAATACAATTTAAATAAAGAAAATGAAACATGCAAAATCAAAGAATTAGGAAATCTATGGGTGATGATAACACAGTCTTGCACAGCACCTTACAGTTTACAAAGCATTTCTGCCTATGCAACCTGCAGCAAATTTTCTGGAACAAGAAACGCAACAACAGTTTAAATGATTTACATTTAATAAATCTGTACACCGAGTCTCCACTGAAAACAATAACATCCAAAGACATTTTAGAAAGGAATTTTTTTCCAGCATTTATATGTAGGATGAATTAGAGAGGCAAATTAATGCAGACAACAGCTAGAAACCAAAAAATTATAGAATTTTAGCACAAGAAGAAATGTAAAATCAGACTAATATGCTCATTTAATGACAAACTCGGGCTTACAGAGTTGATGTGACCTTCATCACTGCATGTCCAAAATGACATGAGGACCAGATTACAGAACCAGGAATGAGAGAAGAAATCCAAGAAACTGCCAATGACAGAATCAAGAGAAGTTGGTGATGGGTTTAGGTTATAGAAATGTAAGAAAGCATTATTAAAGTCTTACTGTGTATCAATCATTATGCTAGACACATCTTATTATTTAATATAAGTTAAAGATCACCATAATATAAGTGAGGATCAGTACCTTATTCCAAATTTAAACATGAAAACCTGAGGTCTATTATGGTTAAATAACTAGCCCAAGGTTATATCTACTAAGTGTCTGAAGATTAGTACACAATCCCCTGTCTGAAGTCAAACCTCCATTTCTAAAACAAGCTCTAAAATTGTTTCAAAATTACAAGTTAGGAGAGCAAAAATGAAGTATCACTCTGGAAACACTGAATAATCCAGTGTTTTTTAAATTCTGGTCCTGTTAATAGGTACATTTCACCTCTGTGCTTGCACCTATGGTTAGCAATACGGTCAGTCCCCAATGGTCAGGTTAAAGATTTCTTAATAAAGCCCAACCTCCCCACCCTCTACAATGAAATAAATCCATAGGGAGTGATTAGATAAAAATATTAATAGTACATCTAGCCCTGGCCAGGTGACTCAGTTGGTTGGAGTGTCGTCCCATGCACCAAAAAGGGTTGTGAGTTTTATACCTGGTCAGGGCACATATCTAAATTGCAAGTTCGATCCCTGGTTGGGCTGTATGGGAGGTAACCAGTCGATGTTTCTTTCTCTTTCTCTCTCTCTCTCTCTCTCTCTAAATCAATAAGCATATCTTCAGGTGAGGATTTAAAAAAGGTTTTAATTTAAAAAAATAGTATATTTACGAATGAGGGTCACTAAGCTGATTAATTTCAAGTGTCCACAACTCCTTGAGCGTCTGCAGCTTCTGTTTTGGCATAAGCTGTTTATCTTTGAAACAGAAAACTACGCTAAGCTTTTCTAAAAGCCTGTCACTTCAAGAAGCCTCAAAAATACTGTATTGCAGATGGGGGTGCGGGGGAGGAAGCATGGAGACAACAGCCCACTCCACTTGTACTTCTAGAATTGGACTTAGATGTTGGTGTCAGTGTTTTGTAATCATTTCTTTTATTTAATCATGTATCCATCCAGCAGAAATAAAAAGTAATCATTCTATACTCTAGGTTAATCAAATACTGTGCACTCATGAAACAATGTCCAGAAGCAACCAAGAACGGTACCTAGTTGCCACTAAGCCTTTTTATGACCCCTTATGATGAAAGAAAGGTACCAAGTCTAACTAAAGTATAAAAAAGAGAAAAAGGAAGGCTTAAAATGACTAGATCTCATCTCCAATGATAAGAAAAAAGGTCAGAAACCATGAGGACCATCCTCAGTGACCAAAGGACTAAGCTACTGGTTCTCCTGGAGGAAAAGCAATAAAGAAGTCCCTCCTCATAGTCCACCAGGGGTGTCAAGTCCACAGCCAGGACGGCTATGAGTGTGGCCCAAAACAAAATCGTAAACTTACTTAAACCCTTTTATTTTGCTCATCAGTTTTCATCAGTGTTTGTGTACTTAATGTGTGGCCCAAGACAACTCTTCTTCCTCCAAGTGTGGCCCAGAGACGCTAAAAGGTTGGACATCCCTGTTAGTCTTTTCAAATAAGTAGGAAGGTTATACAGGTAGGGAGAAATTTACATAGTTCTGCAGACCAGACTGCATTCGGTGCTGCGTCATTCAATTTCAGAAACACGTGTATTTCACCCAATCCTACACTCCCCACGGTGCCTGATACTTACGGAGAATGTAAAAAGGAGCCCTCCACATGTTTGGACTTCTGCCATGAAAGCACTGGGTGGGCCTCTGAGAATTCCTTATTATCATACGTAGAAGGCAAAAATCTCTGCCAAGACAATACGGAGCATCCTGAGGATCTCCTACACCCCGTGACTTCGGGGATTCTACTTGGGTATGTACTTTTACTGACTTCCTGTTCTTGCCCTAAAATGAAGAACCATGGTAGGCAGTATAGTTGAAAGCCAAGCTACTCCATAAGATATGCTGTATATTCAAACAATGTGGCGCCCTCAGAGAATGAAGCAAAAAAGACAAACTAAAGTAAGGAACAAAGGTAATTATCTCTTTAGCGAGGGTATGTAAAATTGATGACAACAGAGAAGAGAGGACTAAAATATTCTTTAAAAATCAATTACAAATCATATTCTGATATATAGTACAATAGAGAAAAGATTTTCAAAAAATACCCAGCCCTGACTGGTGTGGCTCAGTTGGCTGGGTGTCACACCCCAAAGTAACCCCAAAGGTTGCTGGTTGGATTCCAGGTCAGGGCACTTTGCCTGGGTTGCAGGTTCGATCCCCAGGCAGGGCACGTGCAAGAGGCAACCAACTGACCTATGTCTCTCACATGGATGTTTCTCTCTCTAAAAATAAATGAAATGTTAAAAAAAAAAAAAAGACTGTCCAATCTCCTCTCTCCCCCACTCCACCTTTCAGCACCTCTACACCACCCTCATCACTTACTCAATATTTAGCCCTGGTGAAGACCGATCACTGGATTAACAGGATCAAGAGTACACGCAGAGAACATTCCATCCTGGGAACATCTTTAAATTATTTAGGCTTGTTTACCACCCTTCCCTATAGAGCAAAAGCATGAAATTTTGTCATTGCTTTCACAAGATATACCAGTGAGCACCATAGCAACCCAATCATCTGTCCACCAAAAGATTAACACATACACAGAAAACAGGAAATTCAACAAAATTTAAAGTTTGACCCTAGACTCCGTTAACAGTTAAATGTCTTAAGTAGTAGCAGTATCTTTATATCACACCCACTTCATGCTACCCTTACAGCTTCCTGGCATAAGCAAAGTCTTAGGATTATACAAACTGCTGCTTCTCTTTCCAGCCCAGATTTCTAGAAATGAAACCCTGGAATTGAGGGAGAAAGAAAAACAAATGTTGGCAGAAAGAGGGAGGAAAATGCATTGTCTATATAATCCCAGTTTAAGTGGAACAATCACCATTAGTTCCATCAGGCACTTTTTTTCAATAAAACCACTTACCCAAAAATGCAGATCTAAAACACGCCCTTGGTTTAAAGTACACAAAAAGTAATTTAATAGATACAATATACTAACTATATACTATGCAAAATTCAAGTTTTGCACCTTAAAAATCAAACTTCATTGTGAGTTAAATAAACGTAATAAAATACCAGTGCAAAATGTCTATAAGAATCAAACCAAACACCTGTTCTTATTAGCAGCACCCCTGCATTTTCTCTCCAAACCATATATCCCCTATTCAGGCCCCCCTTTTGATCCACTGTTTCCGAAGCATAAAGTCTACATAAGAAATGGAAGGAAAACATTTCAGAGACTAGTTCATAAAACCAAATTAGACCTTTCCACAAAGTACAGGAGATAAAACAGATACACTTCCAATTGTATTTCGTTTACAACAAACAGCTCAAGGAAACCCATTTATTAAGCTGAATCACACCCCACTGCTACCTTTAACCCAAAACTATTCCTAGTTGAGGAGCCAAAAGACCCAAGCAAATACTTTCTTTTCACATTATACTCAACGTGAAGAAATCTGACCCCCTTCCTACTACATCACAGTTTCTGTGAAATAAGCTGAGAGGCCCCTTTGGCCAACTTTTTTTTTTTTTTTTTTTTTTGAGACTAACCTCCAACCAACTCCAGAAGAGGAGACAACACCTCAAACAAATTTAACCCTTGAAGTCCATCCTTAAAACAGTCCAGTATAATCTAGGCTTCCCCCAGCAACGTTTTACACAGACACTTGATGTCTTAATCGCTGAGGTGTAAGCCTCAGCCCTTACAAATCATCGCCACAGAGATTATTCTGGGCATCTACAAAGGGTGCTGGGGCTGCAATTCACTCAAGAACCCTTCATTCACCATCATTATACGCCACTTTAAAAAACTCACTGTCTTAAAGGAAAAATGTCACCTCCACAAGGACACCTGCCTCTTCCAGGCCTGTACAATAAAGGAGAGCCAAGTATGAAAGGCTCAAAAATCCTTCTGCTTAAAGTTTTCCTCCCCACCAAACTCTGCAGCCACAGCACCGTGGACGTCCTTGTCACACACACACAGGCTTTATTGTCAAACCCTCCGTCTCCCTCTAAGATCGTCAGCCCAGACAGCGTCTAGCCCATGGGAATGACTGATTTAAAATAAATAAATAAATAAAAGCAAGGTGGGGGGACCATAGTTGGGTAGCAAGGACTAGGGACCCTGGTGTCCGGTTTCTCCATTTCTCTTCCAAGAGTTCTGTCGCTGACCATTAACTATCGCACCTCCCAATCGTCCAATCAACACGTTTGCTCCCCTTTCCTAGATCCTTTCCGCAGAATCCTGGGAAGGGGACCAAACCCTAGCCCTAATAGGAAAATCTCACTTATCCATCCCATTTCTGCCTCCGAAATCCCTCGTCGGGAGAATGAAAAAGCCACCGAGCCAGAGTAAAACAGAAGCGCCGTCGAAGGCTGCGCTTACAGAAAGGCTCCCCATGGTCATCCCCATTTCGCAGTCCCGGCAAGCGAGACTCCGAGAGGTTAACCCGCCGGCCAAGGTCACCGCGCTCGCCGGGGCCGAGGGGCGCCCGCGACGACTTCCGGCTCCCCCTCTCGGCGGCGGGGAGCGCCGGCGGGCTCGGGGCGCCGCTCCCCACGCCCGGCCGGCTGCCGCGAGCCTCGCGCGCCCTCCGCGGATGCTCGCCCTGTCCGCGCTAACTAGGGCAACTGGGAAAGGGGGCAGAGAAGTCGCTGCTGCAGCAATTTCCCTCCGCGGGCGCAGCCCCCAGCTGGTGCCCGTGACAGCTGCGACCTCCGCCCCCTCCAGCCGCGCGAGGCCGAGGGAGAACTCGGGGAAAGTGGGAGGGGGGGCGGAACGGAGAGAAAGGAGAGCGGGGGGTGGAGGGGCGCCAGCTGCTCCCCGCCCCCTAGGGCCTCGGCGGCCGCGCGGCTCATGACAGCTGCACCCACCGGGAGGCTAGGCGCCCGCCGCCCGCCACTCACCTGCCGTCGCCGCTTCTGGGCCGCGCTGACGGGCGCCGCGCTCGCCCGCGACCGTGGCGGCAGCGCCGCGGCCTCCGGCGCTCCACGGGCCGGGAGCCCGCCGCCGCGGCTCTCTGGCCCCCTCCTCCGGAGCAGGGGTCCCCCCGCAGGGGGATGCAGAACGAACCAGGCACAGGCTCCGCTCGAGGGAGCAGCAGGGAACAGAGCGGCCGAGGCGCTCAAGGCCGCGGTCCAGCCGTCGGAGGGGAGGGCTGAGCTAATCGCGTCAGACTCCTGCTCGCCTGGTCTGAAGAACAGGCATTTCAGCCGCTCTCCGCGGCCGCCATGTTCTCCTCCTCCGCCGCCGCCGCCGCCGCCGCCACCGCCCCCCGCTCGCGGCCCCGCCCCCCGCGCCCCGCCCCGCCCCGCCCCGCCCGCTCCTGCCGCCCCGCCCCGCCCCGCCCCGCCCGCCGCGCAGCCCTGGCTCTCTCCGCCCGGTCGGGCCCTGGCGACCCGGTGCCCGCAAGCTCCGACGGCGCGCGTGGGTCGGCGCGCTCCCAACTGGCCGGGCGACAGAGCGCGGAGTCGCCCCGCGCCCTCTGCCGGCCGCAGGCCCCAGAGAGCTGCCGCGCTGCCGCCCCCGCCCGCGTCCTAACGAGGTGTGGGAAAGGAGGCCCTCGTTCTTGCCCTCCCCTCGGGGCGTTCCTCCGACTGCTGCCGGGAAGCGGCCTGGAACCCCGGGGTGCGTTCGGCTAGGCCGCCGGGCCTGCAGCCTCCCGCTGCTCTTATCTTTCCGAGAAGGTTGTGGAGCAGCCAGAGGCCGGGGAGGAGGCGGTCCTGGGCCTGGCCCTCCACTCGTTTGTTGCATTACTTGGAGCGAGACACGTCCCGCGGGCCTCGTTTTTTATTCTGTAAAATCGGGAGGTAGTTGTCTAGATGATTTCACGGGCTGTTAGACCAGGGGAAAGAAAGATCATCTGCCCCCTCTGTTTTACAGATGAAAAGATCTGACAGACACGTCTCGCTCTGCAATTCTGTGAATTGCCCTAAATGTCTAACATTGACAGAGTTTTCCCTTCAACGGGGGCCACACCTTTCTTCTTTCCTACCGGTTCTTTTTTTAAAATTCTGCAATGGAAGTGCTACTTCCAAAAGTTGAGTGTGCCTTGTCACCACAGGAATCAAACAGCTGCTGGACAGGCTTTCTGAGCCGTGGTGGCTTTATCTGGAAAACATCCCCCATCCCAAAGGCTAGTCCGGAGGGTGACTGAGTCACTGGCCGCGCGAATATCTGTCCTTTCCCGCACCCTCAGTCCCAGTCGGCCGCCGTCCCCTACCTCCGTCCCGTCTTGTGGCTGCGGTCCCCCAACTTTTTCCGCTGTTTCTCTTGCGGCGTTTTCTACCCTAAAGCAACCTCTATAAATCCTAAGCCCTTCCTCAATCCACCTTCTAACTGAAACCTGACTCTGCCTTGAAGACAGACACCAACCTCCCGGGCCCCTCTGCGAGGCGGTGGGCAAGTCCTTCCCGAGGCAGGCACTCCATCCTGCCACCGTTCGCGGCCATACCCTGCTCAGCATCCTCTTTCTGCCCTTCGCAGTGAACAACCTTTAGCCCACACCCCACGTTCATTCATATAGTCATTCATTTATGCAGTCATTCTGGTCAAAAACTTGTTCCTGGGACCCTCGGTGCATTTCATTAGTGCTTGCCCTCACCTGGTTTAGCAAGACCTCTAGCCACCTGCGGAGTCCCCATCCCCAGGAAGAGCCGGTTCGGTCCCCTTCGGTAGGACCTGCCTCCCCCTCCTGTCCAACCCAGACTGTGGGAAAGCGCAGGCAAGAGAGCCGGTCACTCGCCTAGGTAATGCTGACTCCTCGCCCCGCCCCCGCCCCCGCCCCCGGGCTACAAGCTGGCGAGTGCAGATTGCCAAGTCCCGGGGACACTTCGGTCCTCCCGTCGTGTGGTCTTTCTGCAGCGCTTGCTGCTGCTACCTCCTCCTCTCTGAACCTCTCCTTTCTGCCTCTACATCATTCTCCTTTCTCTACCTATTCACTGACCTGGCCTTTGCTGGCACTTTCCCTGGCTTCTGCCTTTTTACAAAGCCGTGAGATGTTGGAGTCCTCAAGGTTTTTTTTTTTCCCCCTCCCTCCCTCTCACTTAGATTGCTTTAGTTTGTTTCCAGGCTTCAGTTGTTAATAATATCTGCATCTCCTTCCAGCAATCCCCGCTTCCTCCCTAACACTCGCAGCTCAGTGCCAATTAACTTGAAAACATCCTTAGGACATGCAGTGCTGAGATTTTGTTGAATAATGAATGAAATGTACAGTATTATATTGCCATAACTATCCATAGATGCTAAAGAAAGTACTCCTTTTCCAGGGTGAGGCTCCTTCTTAAGTGAAACTCTTAAGTAAAACCCTTTGACTTTTTCTTCTTTTTTTACAAATCATAATCACTGGCCAAAAAATTACTAACCCACTTTTTTTCATTTTGTGTGGGTTAAAATACACATAAGATTTAGCAGCTTAGCCGTTTTAAGTGTCCAGTTCAGTGGCATTAAATCCATTCTCATTGCTGTGCAGCTGTCACCCTCATCCATCTTCGTAACTCTGTTCATCTGGAAAAGCTGAAACTCTAAAACAATAAGTCCCTGCTCTCTTGGTCCTCCAGCCTCTGGCAAGCATAATTATTATACTTTCTGCCTGTGGTTTTAACTAATGTAAGTGGCATCGTGTAGTGTTTGTCTTTTAGCGACTTATTTCACTGAGCGTAATGTCCTGTCCACACATTGACTGTGTATTTGCACGTGTAAATACAGTAAGGTGTCCAGTTTTACATGTTAGAATCACACTATAAAAACTCATTGGTAACCTGGTATCTTTTACTGTACAATATATTTTCACCATTAAAATGGCTGAAGACTCTTGCATTGTGCAGCTCTTTAATCATTTAATTAACTAATCCCTTACTGAAAAATGTTTACATTGTTTCTGGGGTTTTTTTTGTTTGTTTTTGTGAAAATTCTAATGCATGCCTCTGTGCACAGTTTGAAAATATTTCCTTGCATTAAATTCCTAAAAGATTAATTGCTGGCTGAAAGGGTACATGCTTTTTTATTTCCCTATGTATTTGCCAAACTGACTTCCAGAAATATTGTTCCAATCTCCGGTCCTACCTGCAATGCATTAGCCTGCCACCTCCTCACAAAATGAAGTTTGTCAATTTTCCTTTGAAGAGTCTTTAATTTCTACATTTGCTTGAAATACAAACATTAGGAAGATCAGGTTTAGAGCTAGGCAGACCGGGGTTTGAAAGGGCTCTGCCACTCACTAGCTGCGTGACTTTGAACCAACCCCTTGAAACACCTCCAAGCCTCAGTGTCCTCATCAGTAAAGAGGATGCTGGCAAAGGATTGTTGCAAAGATTGAATGAACAAATGTATGCAAAGCACTTAGTATAGTGTTTGCCCATAAAAAAGTAAAAACTAGCTCAAACCAAGTAGGTAACAATCTGCCCAGTCATTCATCAGGCTGGAAGAATAGGCACAGATAAAGCCAGCTGCACAATTAACAGGATGCAGTGTCCCCCAAGGACATACTGCAGCTGTGAAGTGTCATAATAGCCTCCTTCTCTGAGTGACTACTACTTTCCTACTCACTGAGAAACTTTGTTCTCTACAGTCACAGATATCAGAAACTTTGGCATGTGTAATCATATCAGTAAGAAGGTCAAATAGCTAGTTAGCGGCTTCCTACACAGGCCATTTTTGCTGGGATGAGTCTGGGGGGAGGCTTTCAAGGACCAAGATTCACAGATTTCAAAGCACTTGCTTACCTGCTGTTTGCTGTTAGCATGGAAAGGAAGAAGGACCCTCAGCTGATCAAGTAGAGGTAACACACAGGGCAGTAAAATCACTTTGCTAACCAGAGAAGCCGGATTGCAAGTGGTTAAGAAGTGAGTGGACAGTGGGAGGTCAAGGCTAGCTTGCTTGGGAAGTCTGTTGATGGGGAGAGAAGATGATAATCAAGAACTTAAATGAAAACAAGAAGACTACCACTTCAGTTGAAGGGAGATGTGAGCATGTTAGTGGGCAGAGGGTAAGATCATTTATTAGAAAAGACTGAAGTTGTAAAAAAAAAAAAAAAAAAAAAAGGAAAATAATAAACCAAGCAAGGTTTAGAGGACGTGGACAGGGATGAGATTAAAGCCATAGTGAGAACATGATTTACTGGCTTATTCTGCCCTTACCTATTTATTTGACTCTAAACTCCACAAGGACAAGGACCAAGTCAGGATTTGCTCACTACTGTGGCCAGGACCTGGCACACAGTAGGAACTCTATAATATTTGTTAGAGGAATGAATGAATGATAAGGGAAACTGCCAAGCTGCACTTTTGTGCTCAGTAGCAAAAGGTTAGGTCTAAATTAAAGAAGAAAAAAAAGAGGCAAGGAGGAGGTTGAAATGCGACATAGACGCCTGCTTTGGCCTCTTTGGCCAGTGTACTGGATGACGTCCAGGAAACCAAGACAAATTGTCGGTAGTCACTGCCATACAGAGACACTGACAGTTGTGGTGACTTCAGTGCCGATGTTAATTGGAACTGTACACTCCAGTGTCAGGGCAGGTATTTATCATCCTGATTTCTGAATGCCAAGTGAAATTTATCATATAAATCTTTATATGAGGATACTGAATAGCAAAGTAGTTGGTGCCCTTGACAGAAATTCTACCAAAAGTGATAGATAGATTATACATATGCAAAGGGATGACATTCAAAATATTTAACAAGTGGTATGACACAGAACCCCACAGACCAGCCCCTCAGCCACCGGTGTGGCCACACCTCTGTATGCTGACTATTGGGACGGCTCAGAGGCCAACAGTACTAAGTTTTGAAAAGGTCACTCTGCTGGGTGGAACAGAAAGTGTGCAAAGCAATGTTGCATGCTTCCAGAGCCTACACATTCTTAGCCTCATGCTTCTCCATCCAGTAAAGCAGAACTTTACTCACTGTTCCCTCAACTTTGTCCTCCAGACTTCAGCAAGCCCTGAACCCTGCCACTTGCTTTAATCTCTCTGTTCCTCCACTCACCTAACTCCAGAGCCAGCCGCACCTGTAGGAGGCCTGCCCTTGCCTACTCTGTATGCCTATTAACTTCCCTGGCCTATAATTATCCCCAATATCTGCCACCCATCCTCGTCATGCACCTAACAGACCAGATTCTTGACCAGATTTAATCATAGAAAAGACTCAAAGAAAATTTTATGGCATGGAGGGCCAATGGTAGAAAACCAAGCTTGAAGAAGGAACAGACTGAGTGTAATACTAAGAGACACGATTACAATCCCCTGAATTTCCTTGTGGGTCATGTAGACATCCACCTCTAATTTTGAAAGACAGAAAACCAAGTACAGAAACGATAGCATTCTGTCACAGCTTAAGGAAACCAGACCTTCCCTGTGTCTTACACTGTGTTTTGCAATAGAAAACCAAGGGAAGCCTATCTGATGGAATGCCTCAAAAAATGCAGGAATGTGTTAGCCAACAGCCCATAGGCAATTGCCACAACTGTTTAGCCTCCTGTGGAAGGTAGCACGGATTGCACAGGATTGTAGTAACCAATCATTCAACAGGGATATGGGCTGAATTGCAGCCCTCCCCTAAAATCTTGTGTTGAAATCCTAGCCCCCAGGACCTCAGAACGTGACTGTGTTTGGAGAAGGTGCCTTTAAAGAGATGATGGCTAAACTGAGGCCAGAAGGGCGGGCCCTAATCCAATCCGACTGTCCTCATAAGAACAGGAAATTCGACCACACAAAAAGACACCAGGTGAAGGGATTAAGAAACACAAATTGGCAGTTATAAAAATAGGCATGGGGATGTAAACTGCATCATAGGGAATATTGTCAATAATATTGTAATAGCTATGCATGGTGTCAGAAGGGTACTGGAATTATCGGGGTGAGAACTTCGTAAGGTATACATAAATGTCTAATCACTACATTGTACACCTAAAACTAATATAATATTGTATGTCACCTGTAACTGAAAAATAAGAAAAAAGAAAAGAGACGCCAGGGATGCCTTCACGCACAGAGAAGAAACCACGTGAGGACAGTGAGAAGGTGGCTGTCTGCAAGCCAAGGAGAGAGGCCCCATAGAAATACCAAACCTGCTGACATCATGATCTTGGACTTCCAGGCTCCAGAAATGTGAGAAAATACATTTCTGTTGTTTAAGTGAGAGGTTCCCCAACCCCTCAGGCCAAGGACCAGCACAGGTCTGAGGCCTGTTAGGAACGGAGCCACACAGCAGGAGGTGAGCGCCAGACAAGCTAGCGAAGCTCCATCTGTATTTACAGCCGCCCCGCATCACTTGCAATACCACCTGAGCTCTGCCTCCTGTCGGGTCAGCAGCGGTGTTAGATTCTATAGGATCGTGAACTCCACTGTGAACCATGCGTGCGAGGGACCTAGGCTGCAGCTCCTTATGAGAATCTAACGCCCAATGATCTGAGGTGGAACTGAGATGAAGCTGAGGTAGTGAAGCAACTACAGATTTTCATGAGCAGGGAGGGTTGACTGCACAGAGACCATCACAAATCAATTGCTTGCAGACTCATATCAAAACCCTATCAGCGAGTGGCCAGTGACAACTAAGCTGCATCTGGCGGCAGGCTTTAAGTCAGAATCTGGCACTTATTTTAGTCTGTGCGTGGCCAGCCCACTATTTTATTTACCACTTCTGTTCTGCCTCTTTCCTGCACTGCAATCTTGTCTCAGTCACAGTTTTGGTAAGCCCACATGCTAACTCTAACATGTGGTGAGTTGTATAATTATTTCATTATATATTATAATGTAATAACAATAGAAATGAAGTGCACAATAAATTTAATGTGCATGAATCGTCCCGAAACAATCCCTGGCCACCCCCCTGGTCCGTGGAAAATTTGTCTTCCACAAAACCAGTTCCTGGTACCAAAAAGGTTGGGAAACCACTGGTCTAAGCCACCTGGTCTGTGTGTTTTGTTCTGGCAGTTCAAGCAAACTAATACAAAAAGGTTCTCATTGCAGGCCTGAGGCACAAGGGTTACAGTGACAGTCTCCTCATCTGGGCTGCAATTATTTGAAGGCAGGACCAAAGTCTTATATTTCTTTGTATTCCCCAAATGGCCAGGGAAGTTCCCTCCACAAAGCAGGACCTCAGCCTAAAATTTTTAATTGATAGTGTATAAAAAAGTCTAAGACACAGTCACTATCTTCAGGATGCTTGAAAACTTGTATTAGAGATAAGACAGGTCTGGCAAAGGAACTAGAAAAGCAGGAGGACATGTGGGGGAGGGGGAACATTAAGGGATCTGCAGGGGCATTTGCAGAGGAGTTCTGAATGGCGCAGATTCAGACAGGAAGGGAAGAAGCAGCGGGATTCCTGGGAGAGAGAGAACAATGTAGGCAAAAACAGAGAGTTGGAAATGCTTCATTTTCTATCATGAGAGAGAAAATAATTAATCCAGCTAGAGTGGCATATTCTGCAAAGAAAACAGAATTCCACTGCACTTTAGAGAGTTTTGAATGCCAGCCTTAGACCTTAGGGCTTGATCCTTGATCTAACTCCCTTCTGAAACTAGGAGATCTCAGTTAAGATTCCCGCCTGGTGGTGGGAGTTGAAGCAGGGTTGGCAGGGAGGAAAGATCGGCACGTGGAATTGCAAAGTGCATGGAGGAGGAAGGTCAAGAGAAAGCAAATGGGGGCATGACCAGGATCAAGATAAGTGAATTAGAGAGGCAGAACGACTTAGGAGGAAGCCAGGCGACCCTAGAGGTGCTGAGGCAGAGCAGTGCCCGGAGCCATGCCCTGAGGCCCCAGAACGTAGCGGAAGAGCTTTATGGAAGCCCTGTCTAGGGATGGGGAGCGTGACACGAAGAGATGGCAGCATTCTGGACAATGTGTAGAAGATGAGGTATCACTGAAGGGGGCTGAGCAGGGACAACGAGTGGTATTTTGGTAAAGTCGATTAAGTACGCTATACAATTAGACTAAGGAGAGCACATCCAGACATGATTGGATGGTTTTGAAAATCATTTGAAAACATCCAGTTTCATTTTTGTTTGCTCATCATAAGGCCTAACAGTCAGGCCTTAGCAAATAAATGTTCAATGAATGCCTTCTGCAAAACGATTGCTTTTGTCTTTAGACTAAGAATACTTTCTGAATAAAGGAATCAATGAATGTCATGGTTTATATATCAAATCCCTGCAAATTTGGACAACGTTAATTCTATGTAGCACAGTAATTCCTGGATGAACTAATGGAACAGAGTTTCTAAACCTTGCAGGTTGAGGGTCTGATGCTGTATCAGTTCTTCAGTTGAAAACTATGGAAATAGACTCTTGCTACTTGGGCAAAAATGAATTGACTGGAAGGATATCGGGCAGGCCCAAGAATAAAAGGGTCTGTTGTATCACCTGTCTCAGGAACCAAAGCAGCTTCGGGAACCTTGGAAGCAGGAACATATGAGCTGTCTTCTGTGGCACTGCTTTCTGATCAGATAGCCTCACCACCTTCTGTGCCCGTATGTCTCAGCTCAAAGTTCAATTCCTGGGACAAAAAGTGTTGTTGGCCAAGCCAAGAGCAAACATCAAACTCCGTGTTGGGGGTAGATGGCACAGCGTCATTACTGACAAACAACCCCATCAAAACCACGTACTAGACTGTACTGGGCGGGGCAGCCCACAAGGAAGGAATTCTACAGGACTACCTAGAGCTCACTCCAGGTATTTCCGCTTGAATATTCCACCCTCAAAATAGTGTGGACAGGCGATCGGACAAGATGCTGCTTATCTGCCCTTCTTCCATGGAGAAGTCCACACATTGTAATTAGTTTTTGCCATTCCAGAGCTCCAATCCTACAGATGATGATGCATTCATGGACCGTGGAGCTTATCTATACAGAAGAATCTCATTTCCTAGAATTTTCAATATTTTTCCCATATATCTTATGATCTGGTAGATTAAAATGTTTTCGTTGTAGTATAACATACACATAAAAAGTGCACAAATCTTAACTGCTTGGCTTAAAGAATGTCACAAAATGAACAAAAGTGTAATCAGAACTAAGATTGTGAAATAGAATATAACCAGCACCCCAAAAGGTCTCCCTCAAGCCCTCTTCCTCCCCACAAAGGCAACCATTACACTAACTTCTTCCAGTGAACTGTTTGAAAACCTTGGACAGAGAAAGTGTAGTAGTTGGAAAATATAGTGATAGATTCACAAAAAACTAAAACAATTTTTTAAAAGATTTTATTCATTTATTTATCTCTAGACAGAGGAGAAGAGAGGGAGAAACAGCAATGTATGGTTGCCTCCCACATGGCCCCCACTGGGGACCTGGCCCGCAACCCAGGCATGCGTCCCGACTGGGAATCGAACCGGGACCCCCCCGGTTCCCAGCCCACACTCAATCCACTGAGCCACACCAGCCAGGGCAAAAAACTAAAACAATTTAAAACAAAAAAATATGGCACTTATGAACTCTACAGAAAAAAAAAATGTACTAGAAGTAAAACATAATCATAGTATATAACTTGGTTCAATTACAAGGATTATTTATACAATTGTCATACTATAATCACTGACTACTGATTTATCCAAAAATTATAACTTTTGAGGTCTCTGGGGGTCCCAGTAAGTAGCCATCACCTTTCCACTCTGAGTTCTGAATGAACTGAGAAGTCAAAGAAAAGAGTGGCAGAAAGAAGGTAAGATGGCCCCTTTATCATAACTGGTAGAGGTCAAGTTGAAGGTGTAGCGTCAAGTTTTTTTTGTAAAGTGGGGTGGCTGATACTGAACCAGGCTCAGGGAGAGTCAGCCCCTCAGGGACAGTGCCAGACCAAGGCAGGCTTTCTCACGTGATGCCCTGGTGTTGCTCCTTCCAGCCAGCAGGTGCCTGCTTCCCGCATCACACCACTAGATTTTCAAAGCTGTCTCTAGAAATTAGTAAAGAGACAACCGTTCCAGGCAGCATTCATGTAGGAGTACGTTTTGATTAGATAGAGCGAGTGCTGTAAAAAACAAACTCCTAAATGTGTAATGTCTCAAGCACAACATAAATTGATTTCTTGTTCATGTAACAGGCCAAATCATATGTTCCTCATCAGCGGAGGCAGCTTTGACATTTTCCACACATGGCTTCCAAGGTTACACTAGTCATCTCAGCAGAGAGAAGCATGTGCGAGGGAGGTTTTTATGGGCCCTGGCCTAGAAGGGTCCCTCATCATAGAGAATGTGAGTGGAATGTGAGGGTCACTTCCACTCACATTCAGTGGCCCGGAAACTTGACTGCAAAGGAAGCTGGGAAATGCAGCCTAGCTATGAGGGCAGAAAGAAAAGGAGAGTGAATTTTGGTGAACAGCCATCCACCTCTGCCATTGGGTGTGCACTTCAATTAGGCAGAACCTTATCTGTTTCCCATCACCTCCTGCCCTTGATACATAGTAGACATCCGATAGATGTTTGTTGAATAATAATACAGTGGAAATAGCATTGGGTTTCAAAATCAAAAACCTAAATTCTAATTCATGCTCTGCCACTTTCTAACTATATTAATTTAGGTAAGTTACTTAAATTTCTCAATCCTCAGTTTCTCATTTGTATAATGGAGATGAAACTATGTTTGTGACCTGCTTCCCGGGATATACCAGCCAGGTGTGGGAATGGACAGTGACTACAACTATGTCCACAAAAACAGTATTTGTGAAACAGGCCTCTTTGATTTCCTCTCAAACGGCTCTGAGAGGACGAGGGGGGCCGCAACGTGGAGCCAGCGGTCGTCTCCTGTGGATTCTTAAAGAACGATAGTCATCCATGCAGCCACGAGACCTACCGATTCCCTGTTTTCTGGCTATGGCAGGCTGGGGAGAAGTCTGCTGCCCAGTGGTCAAGGCCAAGGCCGAGCCTGCAGGCGCTTCATGCCTCCATGCCCCCACGGTCCCTCCAGAGTGCTGTGCTGCTCTCTGTTACGTGAGCTGCCCAGCAAGGCTAATACTGTTGGCTTCTACCCTCCTGGTCAGTCTCACTAGGACTAAAGCAGGAATTCCTAGAGCAGAGCCAGCAGATAGTCTAAGTGAGAGGAAGCTAACAATACTCATGACACCCCTTCCATTTTCATTCAAATGTGCCGCCCTCTCCTTGGAATGAGCTGTTTTGCAGGACCTCCTTGATTTTTCAAGCAAAAGGGTCCCTTCCTACCTGGCTTCTGGATATTCCTAGACCTATCGGAACTCTGAATCCAGGTTAGGTGGCCAAGCTGGGACTTCCCCACCCCACCTCATCCTTGCCCCCCTCTTTATCTTCTTTACAGGGGAGATGTTAGCATTCAGTGAGCTAAAGTCGGTAAAATGCCAGACTTGGTAGTGGCATCAGGAAGGTACACAACAGGTGTTGGTTCCTTTTTTATTCCTTGGGAGACTTCTGGCACCACTGAAATTGGTAGGCCCATCATCGGCACCCTGAAGGGGGCCCCCAGCTGCACGCACCCTTAAACCTTGGGGCAGATGGTTTAAGTGCTGCCTTACTTCAGTATTTGGGGCAAGATCAGCAAGTTCACAGTTAATAAGCAGTTTTGGATATAGGGCCCCAGGAGCTTGAATTTTCAAAAATAGAAAGTAGGAAGCTGATGTAGCCACTAGGGAGTAATATCATGAGAGCAGCATATTTACACATAGGATTTTTCCAATCATCCACAGATATTTACTATTCAAATGGAGTGTAGGGGTTTCTAATGGTGGTGTTATTATCCTGACAGCTGCAGTATATGAGACCCTCATTTCAGCCCTAATAGGAAGCCGGAATTAGACCTCAAAAATGCACAGGAAAAGAGGGAAGAAAATATGCAAAATGAACATGACATGCCAGCAAATGTCTTCTGGATGAATTAGCCCAAAAGGAGCATGGAAAGCAGCGGCACTTGCAGTGACTCGGGAATGGCCAGATAAGGAATGACCAGGTAAGAAATGACCAGGAGGAAGATGTTTAACTGCTTTGACTATGGCAAGTGTGAGACACCGCAGAAGAAAAACCAGAACTTTGTGATGAGTTAGATATGGGACACGATAGCAACCATGAGGTTATGAGTGAGAGGGGGCTGAGCTTAAAGCACAGAACTGAGAGTGAGAAGACCTGTCTCTGCCACTCTGAGCAAGTTACTTATCCGCACTTGGGCTCAGTCTCCTCATTTGCAAAGTGCCTCTGTCAACCTGACAGCACTTTTGTGAGGCCCAAATAAGATGATGTGCAAGCAAGTGCCACCCAAGCCACCGTGTTCTGGACAAGAGGAGGCAGGACATTTCACCATCACCATTCTCATCGTTGTCAGTGGGAAAGCTGGAAAGGGACATGGTTTGTGGGAGAATACCATAAACTGCATCTTAAATATGCTGAAATGTTGGCATAATGTCCAGATGGCAATAGCAGATAACAGCCAATGCGGGGGAAAGAATTAGAATTGGGAGTTAACGAGTCAGGGCCATCATATATAACAAGAACTCGTTTCTATAAGGAGTCAAGTCTAGTTTATTGATATAATTTTGGAGTACAGACTCAACCGTAGCACGGAGGTTTATAATCACTTGCACGATACAGAAGCACACACAGGACACCCGGGAACAACGTCCTGGTGTGTCTGTGCTATGTAGAAGCCCGGATGTGGCTGCTGCCTGACTCAGGACCCTCGACTGGAGGCATGCCCGCCAGCGTGAAGTACACAGAAAATAGCAACAGCAAATAAGATTCACACGAGGAAAAAAATGGTGTAGGAGTAAGTAGGAAAGAAAGGAAGAAAGAATAAAGTGGGAAAGTAAAAAGAGATGCTGAGTAAAGGATATTCGTCCATAGGGTACAATGACAAATAAAATAGTGGAAAAAAGATTGCATATGCCTAAGAATATAAATCAATGAACTGGGCTGACTGTCACGTAAAATACGTTATACTATATGTGCAAAAAAAGAAAACTTGCTGTTTGAAGGGATCCTATGATGTAAAGCAGAGCTCTCTTCATAAAGCAAAGGCTCACTCTCTTTTTGTAAGTAGTAGGTGAAGTGGTTAATTGCACAATCTATCGCTTGTCATCTACCAGGACTCTTTAGATCAAAATGAGGATACACATTGAATCTTCAACTAGAGACGAGCCATTTTATACCTTCTCTCCCATGTGCATGCATCACCTTGAATAAGCCCCCTGGAGATGCCACACTACTTTTCCTTCTGAGAATAACCATGTAGTGACTGACCGAAAGCAGTGGGCCCCACACCGGGGTCGTCCTAACTGGCATGGTCTCGGGCAAAAAGGTGAGTTAGGCAAGCCAGTTCCTCTCCCGGCTTTTGGTCTAAGAAACACAGCAGTGGTGGCTGAAACTGAAAAGATGCAAAATTGTCAACCCAAGTGGAAGAGGCAAGAAACAATGAGAAAGCAGAGGAAGCTGTCAGTAGACAGAGGGAAATTGATATGTAGAGAGAAGCGGAGAAGCCACAAGCCAAAAAGATGTAGCTCATGAAAGGAAGACAGCCTTCCCATTTCAATTTGAGTGTGTGCACATTCTTAACATAATGTACATTTTCCCAGAGATAATTGCCGATAATAGCTTCCACTTACTAAGTGGTACTTACTAGGTTCCAGGTCCTGTGTTACCTGCCTTACTTCTTTCCATTCTCCCCACCTCTCTGTGAAAGAGGCAATCCGATGACCTCTAAAAGCTGAAAGAGGCAGAAACTCACTCAAGGTCATGAGCCACTAGGGAGTGACAAAGTATGGACTCCAAAGTCTACGCTTTTGACACTACATTGTGCCCCCTCCCATCCCCATTCTCATCCTGCCCCTGGTAATCAGAAGAGACAGACTGAGCAGTTGTCCCCATTCAGAAGCCATAGAAGAGTCTTCTCATCCTCCCATCAGTTTGAAAGGTCAAAATGAATCTTACTGATTTACACCAGGAAAAATCACAACATCAGATTATTCAAGAAACTCTCCTTGAACGATTGTTTGATGGACAAGGTAAATGATCTACCTGCTTTGCGCGCCTGCCTTCCAGGGAAGGAAAGGATGGAAGGAATGCTGGAGCTGCACGATAAGGAATTGGGAGAAAAGATTAGAAAGTCACTCTTAGAAAAGGGTTAACTTAAAAAGAAATAAGTAGATTAAGAAGAAGGCCAGCTGGAGAGATCAGCTGCAGATGTTGATAGGGGTGTGGAAGAGGGGGTCAGGAGAGCATCACTGCTTGGGATTTCAACAGGCCGAGTGGAATGTGACCCATCCTGTATGGGTGGGTGAGGCCTCGAGTCTGCTGGGAAAATGCCACTTTGCTTCCCTGTGACCCAGGTGAGCTAAAACCTGGACGTGCCCTTTGAATGGGGGTAAAAGTCACCTGATAGAACTAAAAATCACAAGATAAAGTTAACAAAGGGATTAATCAATTTTGCATTTGTTAATAATCAATTTGTTAATCAAGCTCTTAACAGGCTGTTAGATAAGTTTAAACAATGACACCATGAACCTGCAATTTACCAACCTCACACAGTAGTAACCTAGGATTTCTACACTCTGTAGCAAACTGGTTTTGCACTCTCACTCCTTGTCCGTGCCAGTGGGGATCAAAGAAAACAATGTAACAGGGACCCTGGAGAGAAGAAAAGAGAAAGAAGCCTGCCATCCCCAGCACTTGGTCAACTACTTCAAAAATGCTTCTTTTTTGGATAAACTTAAAAACCTCACCTCCTCCCAAGATTCTGACACTATCACCTGTTTTTCAATCTCTGGATCATGAAATTAGCTTAGTCGGTCACGACCAGCGTTTAAAAAAGAAAAAGCATTGGTAAAAGCATGTTTTCTTTTAATTATGCGCACACACACAGCTGTGTACTGAATTAAGACGTAATATATATTTCTGACTTTGTTGTGGTTCAGGACAAAAGAAATTAGACAAACACTGCCCTCTTCCTGGCCTCCCTATTGAGTTTATTTTCTTTTCTTTATTTGTCCATCTTTACTTCCTGTGATTTGCATAATGAAAACCAACAGACCTTTTATTTATTTTTAAATATACAAGTATATTTTAATATTAAACATGTTTGTTTTTTAAACAAGCCCCTCTCCTTACCCTGGAGACCCCCCCCTATTGCCCCGGGGGTAGAGGGCGCCCTGGTTGAGCAGGCCTGGATGAAGGCCTGGGGGAGTCTAGTCTCTGGAGCAGTAGCAGCAGCAGCAACTCCCAGCAAGGAAAGCCTTCACACCTTCTGTTTGTTGTGTTTGCTGAGTTTATTTTGTCCCACTGTTTCTGGAAAGAGCATAGAGGTCAGTGGGCTGCTAAAAGTCATAAATGGACATTTAAGGTCACTGAGTCCTCAGGCTGATGAAAGTTAAAAGCTGCCATCCTTTATTCCGAGCTGTGTGCCTTTATTCTAGAAATGTTAATATTTTAGCCAGGGTGATCCTTAAAATATTAAATAGCTGGTCAGCATGACTACTACGCAATCCGAATGACTGTTGACCATAAACAACTAATAGGTGTATTAGACCTGAAGGTCACCCTGTGCTTTAGCAATGGAGGGAAAGTATGAATAAATACCTGGCTCTCCTTCAAACAATACTTGTGAATTGTAAGAAGACACCTCAGAGAAAGAGCTAGAATTGGTCAATGTCAAAAGATAACAGTAAAGTTTTAATTTTTTTTTTGTAAATTGAAGAATAATCAGATATTATGTGAGAGAGAGCAATACACAGAATTGAAATGATGAAAGGTTTTCAAGAAAACAGGGACATCCAGAAACAAGGAGGCAAAGTAGGTTTAAAAGAGAAAACAAGCATAAAAGTCCATAAGGGAGGGATGGAAGAGGAAAGCAAGAAGGAACACTCAGAAGATCCAAGATAATGGAATGAAGATTGTATCTTACTTGACTACTGAAAGAATAAGGAGTAAGAAGACTATCTCCACAATGCTCTTAATGGAAAGAATACATTTTAAAGGGCAGAGATGGGGTATTGCCTGAACCTTCCTCCTGTTCAAGCAACTATCTAGGGACCTGTGTTAGCTCTGGGGAGCTGGGATCCCAGGACAGGCACAGAGATGAGGCAAGACTGGCCCACAGGCTGTAGCTACGGAGCCAAGGGAAGACAGTGTCCTGGGCGAGGCTGGAAGCGTGCCACACACGAGTCCCACTGAAGTGCGGGGCCAGAGGACCTGAGCAAAGAGGCAGAGAGAACTGAGGACTGAGATCTCAGGACAAGGCAGGCAGTTTAGAAAGACAGGTGGGAGGCAAACCTGGGGGTTTCCCAGGGCACTGGGAAATTCTTGCGGGGTTGTTTAGGGTGCTAAGCTGGTTTTACTTAAATCTAATACAGCCAAGCTCTTAACTTCAGTGAGAAATAATAGCCACAACAACAAAAGTAAGAGTAACTACTCTTTATACCCATATGGGTGTGGTTTTGAATCTTGGTTCCACCACTTGCTAGTGATACAATGGGTGTAATCTGACAAGTAACTTAACCTCCCCCACTTACATTTTGTCTTCTTTTAACATGCAGATAACAACACTTTGACACTCTCTGCCCGGATGCCCACCTCCATTTCCCGTGGCATTAAATGTCTACGTGTGGACAACTCCTAGATTCACTCCTCCAGCCCTAAATCTCTCCTCTGACTTTCAGACTCCCACCTCCGAGCACAAGTCAAACTTAACAAAGGCAAAAGGAAATTCTTTAGATTCTCCTCCAGGGGCAAGGACGCTAGTCCTGTCTGAAACTCTTCGCCTCCATAAACGGCACCACCATCAGTTAGCTAATTCCTTGATTCCTCCTTCTGCCTCAGGCTTAACATCCAATCCAGTGACTCCTGGAATCAGATCCAAAATCCTTTCAAAGGCCACGGCCCATCTCCTTAAGTCCTTCTACCCATTTCTTACTGTGAAGCTGGCCAAAACCACAAGGAGATATGACCTCGCACTTGTCAGAATGGCAATCATCAAAAAGTCAACAAATAACAAGCGCTAGTGAGGATGTGGAGAAAAAAGAACCCTCGTACACTGTTGGTGGGATTATAAATTGGTGTGACCGCTATGGAACACAGTATGGAGATTCCTCAAAAATGTTTTAAAAAGTAGAGCTGCCATACAACCCAGCTATTCCACTTCTCAGTATTTACCTGAAGAACACAAAAACACTAATTTGAAAGGATATATGCATCCTATGTTCACTGCAGCGTTACTTACAGTCCCAAGATGTGGAAGCAACCTACCAATAGGCAAATGGTTAAAGACGATGTGACACACACACACACACAAACACAGTGGAATATCACTCAACAAGAAAAGAATGAAATGTTGCCACTGGCAACAACATGAATGAACCTAGAGGATATTACAGTAAGTGAAATAAGTCAGAGAGAGAAAGGCATATACTGTATGATTTCACTTATATGTGGAATCTAAAAATAATAATAAAATAAATGAATAAACAAAATGTAAACAGACATATAGATAGGTATAGAGAACAAGCTGATGGTTGCCAAAGGGAAGAGGGATGGAGGGATGGGTGAAAGATTTTTAAAAAAACCTGGCATGGCCATGAAAACGCATGAAGCTCCTCAAGGCCCTGCGTCTCCTGAGTCCGCCCTGACCCTCTCCCCTTCTCTGCGCCCAGCTCCTGCTCTTCACTGCTGCCTTTGTAGGTTTTCCAAGCTCTGTTCAGTTATGGTCTTCCCCAGTTTTCTCTAGCCCTCCTGGCTTCTATAAGCTGTTTGGGAAGTGTTCTCTGGCTCTGCCAGAGCCCTCTTCCTCAGAGAAGTTTCTTTTATTTTCCCTAGCAGCTTCACACCCAAACACCTTGGATAAGAAACACTTCCAAATTCACATAAGCCTCAGCAAAATTCAGGTGTGCAGAGAACTGTGTCAAGTGGATCGGAGCAAGTGAGCAGAGAAAAGCAAAGAACTTCGAGAGAGTATGTGTTAGAAATGTCCGAACCAAAATGTATAGCTTTTTAGGGAAAAATACTTCCCCTTTTGTGCTGTGGCTTGTTGGAAAGACCCAAGATCATCCTGAGAATAAGGAGCCAGGACACCCCTGGGCTGGGCTTCTGGTGCTCCCCCCTGGCTCAGACAAGGTAGTTGCCGGCCACTCTCGCGTTGCCTTCCTGCTCACAGCAACGGCACTGCCTGTGGGGAGACATTTGGGTTATCAGCCAGCGGCGCGCTCCCCTGAAGTGTGCAGCCCAGGGAAGGCAGGACGATAAAGGCTTCTAGTGCAATGTTGTTGCCCAGATCGTTTCAGTGTATGGTTCACATCGCGGCCTCAGAAACACCCAGGAAGCCAGGAAGTGCCGTCTGTGGTAAGGACAAATAAGGAGGAGGGACACAGGCCCCCCTGCTAAGGCAGGTAAGAGCAATGAAACTTTCCTTCCCTCCGTGAAGAAGGTGCAAGACACAACTTCAGGAAATAGTCTTTCATGGAGGATAATGTCTGGAACCTCGTTTTAAACCCGGCTTCCAGGTAGAAGTCCTTGCCTGACTGCTCTTCTCCTACCAGGGGCGACCGACCTTTGGGCGTCTCTGGGCCACACATGAAATACACTGAGACACATAATCACAAAAAAATCTCATCACATTTTAGTAAATTTACAGTTTTGTGTTGGGCCACATTCACAGCCATCCTGGGCTGCATGCAGCCTGTGGGCCACAGGTTGGAGCCCCCTAGTAGGAGAGCCAGACCCTGTCTGTTTTATTAGTTTTAGTTTCTGCACCAACTTGGCCCCGCGGCCTGCATGCAGTAGACACTCATTAAATACATGTTGTAGGAACGTAACCACTTCGGGCTCCCCAAGGCCCTAACTTCTCCCTGCCTTTTGCGTTTAGAAATAACCATTTAATCCTTTGCACACACACACAGTTGGTTCACTCACAATAACCTGGGTAGCCTGACAAGACAGAGGTCTCCAATGATGAGCCCAGCATATCAGGGAATGTACATAAAATTGGGACAACTGTAATAACAGAATCAATAAAATATCATCAAAAAGAAGAAAGTGTGCATAGTGCTGATCATTCTTCAGATCCACCTGCCACTCTGTGCCTCCAGCTCTAAAGAAAGAAGAATGTCGGACTTTTTCCTGCTATACGTGTAGGGCAAATAGGCGAGAACAGATGAATCACTTCCCAGGCTCTCTCAGTTTCAGAGTGGCAGTGCCAGGATGCTTGCGGAATTTTGGACAATGCCCGAGCTAACCAGAGTTCAGACGAGGGCTCTGCCACTGAGAAAGGACCTGGGTAACATCTACCATTTCTGCAGGCCTCGTCTTCCTCTATAAGGGGACTATCACCTACCTTCAATGGATTATTCCAATGCAAAGACTGAATTAAAATAGGCAATCAAAATAGGGTGATAGAGGAAACCATATACAAGTTAGAGGCACAAAAACAAGAGTTTCCTTCCACCCCCAGAGTGGAAACGGTGCACAATTTTGTGAAAATAGTAAAACTTTCTGTTGGTTATTTTTTTTTCCTTAATTTTTGTCTGAAAATAAAGATCACATGCATAATAAATCAGTATAGTAACTTCATTCAAAGGCATTTCAACAATGTTAATTCTTGGGCCTGACACACATTTTCTGATGCACACACGCACGCACACACATCTCTCCATCCTCATTAGCCAGCTTGAACCCACAACCTGCAGAGAGGCAGCACACGGGCTCCCAGGAAGCAGGGGTGAAGAAGCTCCCACTTCAGATGGTTTCTGAGATAATTTTCCCCTTCCCTCAGGCTGAGATAGTCTGCCATCTGTTTTGATTAAACCTTTCAAAATTCAACTTGTGTTTTTCCTTCCATTCCTTTGAAATCTCCTTTAATTCAACAGTCTTTAGGCTTTCTTCTTTCCCTTAACCACCATCTGGTGCTTCTATTAAAAAAAGAAAGAAAGAAAGAAAAGAAAACACATACAACAAACACTTTGAGTTCCTTGGAAGAAAGGTATAATGATGAGGATAATTTATTCCCATAGTGAGGCCCATTACGATTTCCATGGCAACAGACTGTGATGCTCGGAACATGGGACTTTGTGATCATCACAAGAACAGGATGGCAAAAGGCCCTCCCTGTTCAGGCTCTTTGTCCTTATGGATTCTTTGGGTAGTCACCCTTGGTGGCTCCCAACTGTCTACAGAATTAAGTCCAAAGGCCTTAGCATGGCATTCAAGGCCTTCTCAGCCTGGTCTAATCATTTCAGGCTCATTGTCTGCTAATCTCAGGGCACCTGGTACGGCCACTCTCTACGGCTCACTGTGTCCTGGGCACGTTCCATTCTTGCCCACTCAAGCAAGCCTTTGTGTCTGTTATTTCTTCTCCTTTCAATGTCTTCCCTCCACTTCCCTTTTTTCTTTATTTCTGGTTTTTTGTTTTTTTTTTTACCAAACAAATCCTCCTTCTTCTAAAGGTTTAACTCACATGCCACCTTGCAGATGGACTCTTCCATGGCTCACCTAAGCGACAAACGTATCTCTCTTTTCTGTGCTCCAAGCATTTTGCTCTGGCAGGTAGAGTAACACCTAACTTTTCTAAGAATCATAGTTATGTTTACAGCTCCTTTATTCGAATTTGATTTATTTGCTGTTGGGATCCGTGCCTGTTTTATTTTTGCAGCCCACCCAAGTTATTTCACGTTAAGTTCTCAGAACATTCCTAAGGGCTAGGTGAGCAGGCCTTTTATTCCCATTTTGCTATAAAAGCACCAAGTTTTAGAAAGTGTAAGTGGCTTTGATAAGTGGCAAAGTGGCAGAGTCAGAATTCCATTGGTAGATTGGAAAGACTGCAGACCTTCGGGTCAGACATATTTGGGTTTGACTTAACTTTCCATTCCTCTGTAACCTCCCATTTCTTCTCCTGTAAAATGAAGATGAAATGAAATCAGGATATAAAGGTGTTTGGTACATCACTGATATTCAAGTCACGTTGATTTTCTTCTTTCCCCTTCAAAGGCTACTACTTTCTAGTAGCACCTAGAAGCAATATAAAAATTATTTTTCTATTTCATTTCCAACCTTTTTATATGGTGCTGAAATTTATACAGATGAACTAGGAAATGAATATTTCCTTAGCATATTCCAGGGGAAAATCTTTGCTTTAATTCCCTTATCTGTAATCTGCTTTAATAAGAGAAGCTACGTAATAGACATGTAAAAATTAGATGAAGCCACCATGTATGGACGTATGAAGCTCCTAACACAGTATTCAGTGTGTAGTAAGTACTCAGGATGTTTGTAATTATGTTATTATTATTATCTCATCATCTTTATCATTATCATTATTATCATCGCTTTTTTGGCATGACAAAACCAAAGGTCCTGTGAGAATTACAAACATTGGAAAGACTGTCTCATGCCTCCCTGCCTTCACACTTTTCATACCAAGTCCTGCCTTTTCACTGGGGTCATCTGTGCAGTCATTTCCTGCTTGAAGATTGTAGGTTCTAGATAGGGCTCCTGTGCCTTATCTGTAATTGTCGGCTGTTGGGTGGACCTCAACCAAAACCTTGCAGAGGAGAAGCTACAGTCAAGTTTGGTCAAAAGAATGCTGAGTGACAATTCTCCAAAATGAGTACTAACACTGAAATCAGGCTCAGAAGCCTCTGATACATGCATCAATGTGGTGTGAATTTTCAACCGTGGCACGTTGCCTGGCTGAGCCGTTCTTGTTGGGGGTGTGCATGCCGGTAGACTGTTAGACAGAGCTCTTTGACACTTTAGATACTTAAACTTGTAGTTTTTCCACATAATCTTCACTCATAGGATATAGACAATCCCCAGATTAGGAAGACAGACAGCTCCTGATCTCGGGGGAATGTGGGAGGGTTTAAAGAAATTGTGTTCTAGAAAACCCGTCCTCTAGGTATCAAGCACAGCCCTGCCTGGGTGATTTAGTGGTAGTATCAGATATTGGTTCAGTAAATATTTTGTTGAGTACCTCCTCCATTTTAGGCCCAGCGCTGAGCTAAGCAATGCTATGAAATCCTGTTTAGTACCCACCACCAAATTAACCACCTAATGAGAAAGGACATACCTACCTTCAGATAAGAGAAATATAGCTCAGAGTGTTTAAGTGACTTGGCTCAATATCACACCCATAAGTGACAGAGGAAGAATCAGGCTTAAACCCAAGTCTCTGAGACCCAGAGCTCATACGCTTTCCCTGATGCACCTCCCTGGCTCCCAGAGCCACTTGCAGGTTTCCCTGCTAGTAATCACACTCACGTAGCAGGTGTCAGTCAGACTGCCCCTTTCTTGCTGTCCATCATGCTAGGGTTAAGATTAGGTTAACTCTGCTAGTTCTCTCTCTGGCCACCACTTAGAATATGACTTCTGGGTGGTGCCTTCCTAGAAATGGGCAAGGCCTGCAATAATCAGGGTGCAAAGGGTCAAAGGGAGGAGATTTGTAGTGTGTCCTGTGATATAGAACACCCCCTTTTTTTCTTTGCTACAGCCGGAGGGGAGGGCATTGATTCTGACTCACCGTACACTTCAAGAGCCTCTGACTCATCTCAGCTCTGGTGTTCTTTCAACTCTGCTCCGAGCCCTGTGGGTGCCCTGCCCCAGCTGCCCAGGAGCAGCCAGACCCATTCCGATGTGTTTGGTTCAGCCCTAAATGACACCAAGTTCATTAGTAAATTAGACACACACACAAGTATCAAAAACTCCCCAGCAACCAACGGGGCTTAGGCAAGTTTTAGACTGTGCTGCAGCCAAGATTAATGTGCAATGCCATTAGAATTAATTAACTGCTTTGCATTCAAGCATATAGCTTATATTCATGTTGGTAGTGCCGTTGACAGTTAAAAGTTTGCTTTTAAGTTGAAAAACTTACAGAAGCTACCTATAAATATTAAATGTGAGTAGGTGAAAGTTAACCATGACTTTTTTTAAAAAGTTAACTGTAAATTAAAAGGAAAACAATTTCTTTATTCATTCTTTTACATAGCTCTATAATAAAATATCCTTCTGGACTTTGGGCATTTGAAAGAGATCACATTTATCAAAAGAAAAGAAACAAACTTTAACTGTTTAGGAATTAAATTAAAATTCGGCTCTTCCTATACAGTAAATGACAGGTGTTTCTTCAAGTACATGGAGGTCTCCCAGCTCATTTCATTGTCCCCGATTGCTATTCTACTCACTAGGCAGTAATTCCATATGAAAAAGAATTTTGCATTTGGCAGAATGTTGGCATTACTCTACCCTTTCTTTCCCTGAGCCTGTTCTGGTTCACTCTCCAGCAGAGCTTTCCCCTGTTTATTTATTGTCAAAAGTGCTCTGTCCCATCCTCTGAGAGCTCTGCTTACTCTAATGTAAAACTTCGATTTCCAACACGTATCATCTACTCTGAGGTGCTTATGGCGTGAGCATCAAAAATGGTCTCATCTTGCCGTGAGTATCCTCCATAACAGCAATAAACAACATCCTTTTGGTGGAAGTTGGCTCTTTCTCCACTTCTAAAAACAGATGTTTGCATGTTTTGACGAACTTCCCCCACCCCCATCCAGAACATCTTCCCGCATGACCTGACACCAAGCTTCTTGTTTTCTGTCTGACACCTTCCAGATTAGTTACCGTACCTCTGAAATGCTTATTTGCAAAGGTATGGTTATAGGCTGGTACCAGGATTTTTGTTACCTCCCTTGGTTACACTTTTTAAATGTTTCCTAGTAATTTGTGTTCTGCAAGAAATGAAACCGAGCCACGGTTATACAGAAACTTTATAATATCCTCCCTGGAGATCTCCCCATGGCTCAGCCTCCTGGGGCCCTGGCCACGGAGATCTTCCCAGCACTGTGCTGGCCCTCAGCACCTTTGTTTTAGATGTATATTTGGAACCAGGGAGTGGGGTAGGACAAAGGATGTTTTAAAGATTTAAAGGGAAAAGAAGCCGCCTACGTTGAATTCACTCCCGTGCTGAAGCTATTACGGCCCCTGCCTCCAACACCGCATGTGTTCTGGCTTTTAGCAGGATTGTTCTCCCAGCTCTGCTCTGCAATGTAAAGCCCCATTGCCCACTGCAAGTCTTAATGAAAAGCAGCTCATAAGCTAGTTACGTAACCTAATTGTAATCCAGGGATCAGCGTGGTTACATTATTTGAAGACGTAGCATCCATTTTCCATGACCTGATTTTGAAAAGAAACCCAGGGAAGGAAAAAAAAAAAAAAAACCCAGTTCAGCACTTGGCTCCCTTGTGCTCATTCTAATGAGAACGCTTGTAAATAATTCAAAAACAATGACTTTTGAGAACATTAAACTCGACTTAGCTCAGGGTTATATCTCAAAGCAGTTTCAGCTGCTTAAAGCAAATTATAAATGATCATAAAATATGGAGCTTATTTTTGCAGGCAATTTAGTCAGTTAGTAACTTTAATTTCCTCATCAATTCAACACATGTGGACCACTGACTAGAGAGAAGAGGCTGGGGAGTGCTGAGATGCCTGAGCCCTGCTCTCAGGAAGCTTCAGATCTGGTCAGAATGAATCATAATGTATCGTCGTTGGTTCATTAACGGAAACAAATGCACCGCAGTCATGTAAGGTGTAGGGAAAACAGGGGTGGAGGTGGTTGGGGTGTTTACAGTAACTGTACTATCTTTGCAACTTTTCTGTAAATCTAAAAGTATTCTAAAATTAAAAGTTTATTTTTAAAAAGCTGGATAGGGAAACAGTTGGACTCACAAATAGAAACACGGCTATCCTTGTTGCCTAGTTTACAGAAATAAAACCAGGCCTGCACAATAGGCGGCTTCATAAGTGGTATGACTGTTTCATGAACTTCAGAAGCACAAAATTTGATTACTCATCGTCCTGATTCATGTTAGTGTGTCATGAATCAAAGACTATGATTGGTTCTTTGGTCCTTACATACACTTCATTTAGATGATTTATACTGTGTGTATTATAACATAATAAACCACTCTTAACCCAAGAGCTGAAGTCCTTCCATGACTTACATGCACTTATGTGTTCCTTGCATGTCCCATCCAGCAACCTTCCCCTCTGTAGCAACCACGTCCTAAATCTCACTTTTATCATACTCTTGCTTTTCTTTACATTTTATTACATATATATGCAGGCTTAATAATATGCTAGTTTTTTTTTAATCCTTACCCGAGGACCTGCTTATTGATATTAGAGAGAGGAGGGAGGGAGGGAGGGAAACATCAATGCCAGAGAGATCAGCCGGTTGCCTCTCACATGTGCCCCGACCAGGGACCAAACCTGCAACCTAGGTGTGCGCACTGACTGGGAATCAAACCTGCAACCTTTTGGTTTATAGGACAAAGCTCCAGCCAACTGAGCCACACTGGCCAGGTCAATCTGCTAGTTTTATTTGTCTCATAATTTATCATGTTATATGTTATCTTCTGGGACTTGTTCTTATGGAGCAATATTATGTTCCTAAGATTTATCAATGATGATGTGGTTAGAGTTCATTCATTTTCACTGTTGTATAATATTCAGCAGCAGGAACATGCCACAAGTTATTTAACCATTTGCACCAGTGGTTCCTAATTTTTTCCTATTACAAAAGGATTCTTCCATAAACACTGACATGTGTGTCCTGGTGCACATATGCTCGTGTTTCCACTGAACTAGAGCTTTACGAGACTGAGCAATACTAACACTGTGGCAGAATCAAAGCTTAATAGTTCACTGACAGAAATTACATTATGTGTGTCCAGTGAAGAGCATATAATATAACTTCTTTACCTCTGAGGCAAAGAAAAATATGAATTATACACTAATTCCATGTCAGTTAGGATTTGATTTGGCTGGACCATACAATCCAAGTTAACAGTGGATTAAATACACGTCACTGTCACGTAAAACACCCAAAGATGAGGAGCCCAGCACTGGCATGGCAAGGTCCACAGAGTTGTCATGGATTCAGGCTCCTTCCAGCTTTCCAGTTCGCTGTCCCTAGGGTGTGACCTTTATCTGCATGGTCCAGAAAGGCTGCTCAACTTCTAACCATTATGCGTATTTGCTTCTCAGTCGGTAAGCAGGAGAAAGGAAGGAGCATGTGCATCTCCCATTCAAGGGTCCTTTCATCAAGTTGCACATGACCTTTCTAATTATATCCCATCAACCAGAAGGTTGGAAAATTCAGTCTTTATTCTGTGCACCCTTGTAGTTAGCTAAAAATTGAGGTTCTATTACTAAAGAAGAATGGGAATAAGAATTTGGAAGACACTTAGACTGTGAGAGAATTGTCACAGATAGCTAAAGCGAGAGCAGGAAGGAACCCAGCCCAGCAGAGGTTTATGCTGGACAGTATAAAAAAAGAATAAATACTGTTAAATCACCACCCAGTGATTGCCGCCGTTAACTTTTTGAGATATATTTTTACAGACTTTTTCACGTATATATACAACCACATATTTATCTCTAGTATATCCATAACTATACCTATGTTTATATAAATACATTCGCATATTATTTTTAAAGGGACTATTTAAATTATTGCAGTAAGGCAAAGGAAAAGATGGCTAGGTTGTTTTCCCCTTTAAACAATGAACTCCATGGGAAATGTAACATTGGAGTAACTTGGAGAAAGAGGAGAATGTGCTCTGTAATTGAGTTTTTATGTTTCTGAGTTGTTAACTGCAAATTACGCATGATTTTCAGTAGATTAAAATTCTTATGTAGAATGTTTTGTTTCTGACAACATGGGATATTCAGCTAGTGTGGACCAATCTTCACTTCGAATATTTTAAAATGCTAGATAAAATACACAAAAATTTAATTTCATAGGCAAAATTGAAAGAAAGAAAAAAAAAAAGGAAACCACAAATGTCAAGAAGAAAAAAATGAATTCAAAATCAGAGCAGCAAACTCCAGTCACCCTGTAGTGACCCGAAAAACATGGGGTATCAGACTTGGATACAAGGGCTTAGGGCTGGAGGCTGGTGACTGAACATTTACACAGGGAAGAAAATATGTGACTCTCGACTTCAGAAAGTCAGGGAATTGGAACTAGGACTTTGCCAAGATGGGCTGTTAAATCCATGACAAGGGAACTAAAAAAATAAACAAAATCCAGTGGCCCACAGAAGTTGCAAAGAAGCTCTGTACCATATACTAGAGAGATTAAATCTCCAATGGGGGAATAAAACCTGAAAATGTGGGATCCATATTTTTAGTGACTACAGTATAGAAGTCCTCACACTGGTCCAGGACTCATAAAATTTCTCAAACCCTGGCAAAAGAATACGCAGAACATCAAAGTAGCGTGACTTCCACAGTTCAAGGCACTGAGACAAAAATAAATAAATAAATAAATAAAAAGAACATCCTATATCCCTCCCCCAAATGAGCTCTAATACATACACAAAAGAGATGAAGAAATAAACCGGCCTAAGGGAGAGCCCATAGACATAATAACGGGAATAATTTGTGTAAGAACTAGATATAACAGCAACTCAGAAAGAGAATACTATTTAAGTTCAATTAAAAAGTTGACCCAAAAACATGGTTCTTAAAAGAAAAAAATTGATAGATTGGACCTCATCAAAATTTAAAACTTCCGTTCTGCAACAGGCCCTATGAAGACGATGAAAAAATAAGCTACAGATTGAGAGAAAATATTTGCAAACCACATATCCAAAAATGAAACTGTATCTAGAATATATATAAGAACTCTCAAAACCAAACAATTAAAGCGTTCAGCTAGAAAATGGGCAAAAGATAAGAAGAGATATTTTAACAAAGAAGAGATACAGAGGACGAGCCCATGAAAAGATGCTAAACGCCATTTGCCACCAAGACAATGCGAAGCAGAATGACGAGGCACCACTACACTCCCGTTAGAATGCCGCTGAGGACAAGAAGAGAGTGGGTGGCTCACACGGTGCCGGGAATATTAAATGATACAGTCACTCTGGAATAAAGGTTGGTTACTTCTTTTGAAACTAAACATGCAATTACTTATGACCCAGTAACTTAACTCTTGGGCGTTTATTCCAGAGAACTGGAAACCTAAGAGTTCACGCTAACCTGTACGTGAAAATTCCTAAGTTTTATTCTGATTAGCCCACACTGGAGGTAACCCAGACGTTCCCTAACTGGGGAATGGTCAAACTACCGTGGTGTATTCACACCGTAGAATATTACTGAGCAGTAAAAAGGAGCAAACTATGAGTGCAATATTAACTGACACACAACTTGGGTGGATCTCAAGGGAATGACACTGAGTAAAAGGAGCCAAAGTCAAAGGTTACATTCTGTTTGATTCCATGTATATGCCCTTCTTGAAACAGCCAAATTATGGAAATGGAGAGTAGATCTGTGGTTTGTGGGGGGTTCAGAACAGGGTGGGGGGGAGGAAAGAGGGTGTGGCCGTAAAGAATAGCGTGAGCCTGGCACCAAGGGAACAGTTCTGTATCTTCACGGTGGTGGTGGTTACCCCAAGCCAGACATGCTAAAGACAGCCCACACACACATGCTACACACACGCTCGCACACACTTGTAAAACGGATGAACTCCGAATTAAGCAAATGAGTAAAGATACACAGAAGGAGAAGAAGCCATGATGATGAAAGCCTAATCAGGTTTCTCAGATAAAGTAATGTGGCTAGAAGTAAAATATTGTCACTGAAATAAAAAACTTAAAAGGCAAGTTAAACAGCATATTGGGCATAGCTGAACAGAGAATCTGCTACCCGGGACACGGAGTTGAATCAACTGCACAGAATGTAGTGGAGAGGGACTAAAGAGATGGAAAATGCACGAGAGAAGTTAAGAGACACAGAGGACATGACAGGAAGATACCACATACCTCTAACAGGAGTTCCTGAAGGAGGGAATGGTGGTGGTGGGGACAATGTTCAGAGAGAATAGATCAAAATTTTCCATATTTAAAGAAAGATGTAAGTCCTCCCATAGAAGGACCAGGCAGAAAAAAATATCCGCACACAGACGAATGATGGTAAAACTATAGAACAACCAGAGGGAAAGGACATATTACCACAAAAATAAAATAAATAAAATAAAATAAAAACTATCAGACTGACAGCATATTTCTTATTAATCATAATAGGGCCTGAAAGACTAGGTTAATGCCTTCAAAGAGCTAAGAGAAAATAACTATTTCGCTTAAAATTATACACATAACTAGAGTAGTTTTATAAATAATGTTAAAATGAAGACATTTTCAGACAAACAAAAAGAAAGTTTATTGCTCACAGGCTGTCACTGGAAGATCTATGACAGTTGTTTCTTCTTGGAGCATCCAAAGAAAGAAACAGAAACAAAAATGAAGAAAGGAGATGAGAGAGAGAGAGACAGAGACAGAGAGACAGAGAGACAGAGACAGATAGAGACACAGAGACAGAGAGAGACAGAGACAGAGAGACAGAGAGACAGAGAGAGACGGAGACAGAGAGAGACAGAGAGACAGAGAGTTGAGAGATAATTGGTAAACATATAGCTTAAATCCACGCAAATATTAATTGTAAAAAAATGCATTAGTAAGCCCTGGCTGGTGTAGCTCAGTGGATTGAGCGCAGGCTGGGAACCAAAGGGTCCCGGTTCGATTCCCTGTCAGGGCACATGCCTGGGTTGCGGGCCAGGTCCCCGGTGAGGGCCACGTGAGAGGCAACCGTACATTGCAGTTTCTCTCCCTCTCTTTCTCCCTCCCTTCCCCTCTCTCTAAAAATAAATAAATAAAATCTTAAAAAAAAAAAGAAAAACTATAGAAAAAATGCATTAGTAATAGTGAGGATTCATTGGGGGATAGAAACAAATATTAAATAAAATTCCCACCAAGAATAACATGTCAAAAGGGGTGTGGTAACCAAATTTAAAGACTCTAAGGTCTCTGTATTATTTGGGAAGAGGATAGAATTCTTGGTTAATTTGGTAAACATTTTAAAGGCAACCGTTCATGTTAAATATTAACAATAACCAAAAGGCCTCTAAAAGTAAAGATATGTAATTTATAACTTCCAAACCAATAGCAAAAAAAGAGAACTTTAAAAAAGTAAGACACTAGATGACAGGAAAAGGGAAACAAAGAGAGAGCAGGGTAAAACAATACAAAATAACTCATTAAAATTAATACTGAATATACCAGTGAGTAAAATAAAAGAAAAAGAATAATATATCTCCATGAAAACTCAGCAATTCTCAGATTGGATTTTACAAACAACAAAGTCCTGCCATATGCTGATGAAAACAATGAAAAAAATACCAGAAAAATATACATTTTCTTCAAAGCAGGTATACCACCATTTTTATCATATAGAGTAAATGTTAAAGCAAAAAGTATAATTAGTGATAAAGAATACCATTACTTAATAATAAAAGGGGTAATTCTCTACTTTGTTCAAGGCTGTGTTTTTGCTGTCCAAAAGGTTTCTGGCATACAGAAGGTGCTCAATAAATGAACGGTTGAATTAATTATGTCATGAGGAAAATACAGACCCAACAGTATAGACTTACAATACAAAGAAAACAGAACTTGACAATATTTGAAGAAAAAAATTGACCAATCAATAATAATGCTGGTAGATTTTTAACATTTCCCACACTGGAAATAATAAGATCAAACAAAGTTAGTTAAAGATACAGAAGATTTGTATGACTGATTTAATAAATTTGATCTAATGGACAAATAGAGGAAGGACCCTATACCCAACAATTATAAAATATATAATTTTTTGATATAATTTATAAAATTATATGGAAAACATTGACTAATGCAAACTATGTACTAGACCATAAAGGAAGTCTTAAATACGGAAGAATTTATATAGAGAGCATGTTTTCTGAGCACACTGTGATAAGGTTAAAAATAAATAACAAACAAAAAATGTTTTTTAATGTTTGGAAATTTTAAAACACATTTTTATCAATTTAGTCTTCAAAAAAGAAATAATTATGAATATGAAATAGAAAATAAATGGCAATGAAAACATTGCATATCAAAGTCAGTGCAAATAGCACAAAGGAAAAGTTATTGCATGTACATTTTAAAAAGAAAAATAAATCTATTAAATCTATTGAATTAAGTTTCTAAGTGTTAGAAAAAAACTATAATACAATAGTTAGAAAGTAGCTATAATACAATAAAAAATTCTTTGATAAAATTAATGCCAATAAATTTGAAAACAAATGACATGGATTTTTAAGATAAATTATTTAATTTATCTTAAAATATTACTAAACCTATCATCATAAAAGAAATTGAATAGTTAAATCTACCATAAAGAAAACATTACAGGAGAGTTCATTTCCAGAAAATGAACTCAAAAAAAGAAAGTTCATTTTAGGAGATTAGTCTATCCTTGATACCAAAAGCAGATAGTGCCTGTACAAGCAAGGAAAATATAAGTCAATCTCGGTTGTGAACATAAATGTAAAAAATCCTAGACAAAATAACAGCAATCCAAATCCAGGAATGTAGTTCTGTAAAAAATTGTGAGCAGTTGGGTTTATCACCTAAGCACAATGATGAATTACCATAAGAAAAATCAATTACTTCATTTCAATACATTAATAAATTAAAGGAGGAAAACCACACAATCATCTCAGAGGATACAGGAAGAGCATTCAATAAAATTCAATATCCACTTAAGATTTTTTTTTAAAAACCCACAAAACTCTTAGCTAACTAGAAATAGAAGGAGACTTCCAAACCTGAAAAGGAGTATTTACCAAAAACCTACAGCTTCCATTACAGTCAATCGTGAACTGTGAGAAACATTTCTACATTCGGAGGAAAAGACGAGGATAACCACTATCGCCACTTCTATTTGACATTGTCCGGGAGGTCTTGTGCAATGAACAAATAGAACATGTAAGGATTAGAGTCAAACCCGTGAGAGCAGATTGTGTAGACACAAAGCAACCATAGCGTGTTAATCCTAGCCGTTCAGAATTCTCAGTGTGGCCATTCCGACGCCTCTGCCACGTCGAGTCTCGTCCTGATGCCGGCTCTGTCTCCTCGAATTGTGTTTTCCTGTCTTTCAGTACGCCTTGCGTTTTGCTGTTAAAAGCCAGACACAATACATGGGTAACTGGGGTACATAGGCCTCCAGCGTCCTAACTTACATGTATCTGGTCAGGGGTCACACCGCATTTACTCTTTGCAATAGCTGAGGGTGTCCGGGGTTAAATTTCCCTCTGGTGCCCTTGTCTCTGTCTGCACTGTTGTCTCTAGGCTTCTCTGGAGACTTCTTCTTAAATAACCTCTGAGACACACAACTCTTCCAGCTGCATTCCCGCTACTATACAGAGGCCTTTTGGAGGGGGGCCTAGGGGGAAGGGGAAAGGACTGTGAATGAACACTCGAATAAGCATAAAATCTGACTTTTCGTAAGCCTATGCCGCTGGGCTGTAACCTTCACCAGGGCTCCTCAGTTCTGTTTTTTGTTTTTTGTTTTTGTTGTTGTGGTTGTGTTTCGTTCTTCGCCCCCGTAGGCGAGACAGGAAGGGTAGAGGGAGCTGGAGTTAGTTGGGTTTTTCCCTTCCGTCAGGTTGGTCAGCCTCTAGTAAAACCCCAGTCAGCAGGGTTCTGGCAAGGTAAGTTTCTCTTGAGGGCAGGCTTTTTAAGAACAGCATGCTCCAGGCCTACGTATTTCAAAATAGAATTTAAAATGTTTGCACCAGGACGGCAAACTCACCGTGGAAGGACAAATCCTGTGTTGGCCAGGTTGTGGAGAAGTGGGGACTCTCATGCATTGCTGGAAGGTGTCTCAGAGGGCAAACCTTTTTGAAGAGCATTTTCGTGTGAGCTAGCAGAACTGAACACTCAAATATTCTAGGCCCTAGCAATTCCATGCTTAGATCTATACTCAGTACTGTTTGCCTTTTTCAATGTGTTATTTGCATGGATGGTGCAAAAGCAATTGTGGTTAAAGCTGCTAGTAATTTAGCACCAATCAAGGCTGCGGTATCCAACTGTCCTGGCTGTCACTGTATTCTTTACTGGCAGGCACTTGAAAGAAAATGATCACCATTATCATAATCATCATCCAGTTTTACTGAAGAATTCTATTGATGAAGCAGTGATATTTATTAATAAATTTTATTAAATGTCAACTCTGGAGTACATGTCCTTTTAATATTAATATTCCGTGTAATGAAATGGAAACTACACATAAAGCACTTCTGCACACCAAAGTATGGTGATCTCACAGGGAAAAACACGTGCATTTGTGGAGCTATGAGCTGAGCTGGCTGCTTTTTTTCATGGAATGCCACTGCTACTTGAAAGAAAGACTGACAAACTATGGTTATTCAGACTTGGGAATTTGGCAGGCATTTTCTCACAAATGAACAAACTGAGCCTGTCACTTCAAGGAAAGCAACTGCCGGCATCTGTTGCCAATGATAAATTTTGAGCTTCGAAGCAAAAGTCAGAGTTTTGGAAAACTTGCGTCAACTGCCATGACCTTGGCAGTTTCCCAATGTTTAGAAACTTGTATGATTCAATCCATGGTGGTATAAGTAAATGTGCTTTTTTGATATTATATAATGAAATCTGTCAACATTGGTAAGACAGGCATAATTCAGTGAACCAATATTTTTCAAAAGACCAAGAAAGATCAATGGGTTTTAGTGATACAGAATATGAGAAGTTCAGTGATACAATGTCAGAGTCCATATTGTAACTAACCTTTAAGAAACTCTTACGTGTTGACTTTTGATTTAGTATCTTTGATGAAGAATATCCAAAATTACCTAACAAGACTATTAAAATACTCCTCCCTTTTCCAACTATGTATCTATGTGAAGCCTGTTTTTCCTCACATACTTCAACCAGGGCAATATATTGCAACAGATTGAATGCAGACGCAGATATAAAAATCCAGCTGACTTCCATTACGGCAGGCATTAGAGAGATTTGCAAAAATGCAAAACAATGACCTCACTAATATTTTTACTTGGTAAATTTAGTTATTTTTTAAAGTTATTTATGCTTAAATGTAGTGAGTTTATTATTGTTATTTTTAGATAAATAGTAAATAAATTTCTTAATTTTCTATTTCAATTTTACCACAAATATCAATAAACGTAATCCACATAAACAAAAGCTATTGGAGGTCCATAAATATAATCCACGTAAACAAAAGCTGTCTGGGGCCCGCGATACCCCCACAGTGTACAAGGACCGAGAACAAAGGTTTAAGGAGCATTTTCCTAGTGAAAAACTCTCCCATGTGTTCCCAGCAGACACATGCAAGACTATTCATTGCAACAATGTTTATAATTCAAAAAAATTAAATCACTTAATATCTATTAGTAAATATATTTTGATATGGTCATGCAATATGATATCTCTCTGAAGTTATTAAATGAATGAGCTAGAGTTTTTGACATTTATGTGGATGGGTGAGATTTTAAAATGTTGCAAAAGGAGAGGTACAGAATGATACCACTCACATATGTTGCAAAATCAGAGAGGATTGCAAAATCGTTATTGCTTATGGACACATCCGTATGTAGTAAGAACATACCCCCTTGAATATGGATACATGGGATGATACCAACCCTGGGATGCTAGTGGGGAATGAGGAGTGAGGCCGGGAAAAGCAAAGGAAGATTCAAATGTATACGTGAATTATTAAGAAAAACATGATGTCACTATGACACAAAGTTAATGTTTACTTATCTGGGCCATAGGTATTATTCTGTACACATCTATGTATTTGAAATATTTCCAATATTAAAATATACTTATTTTTTAAATGCCTCTGCAGTTGCTCTCATGAGCAAAAAATTTAAGGGTCTGCTTCCCCGGGGGAATACATTTTTCCATCCAGGGCTGGACAGCCAGCTGTCCTGCTTTCTGCCGGCTGCTAGTTGACCCTGATAGATGACTTGGGATATTTGAAGGGTAATAAGGTCTTTTCTCTCTGCAAAGCTCTTGATCCTGGGTTCCCAGTCATGGCTGCAAAGGAAATTCTCCCTCTGATTTCTTACAGAACTCCTGCAGCTGTTAGGCAGGGCAAGATGCCAGCATACCCAGAGAACAACTCGAGCAGCATCAGCATAGTTCCCACTTGGGGCAGGACTCCCAACACAAAGTATCCTGTTCCTTTTCCTTTTCCTTCTGAAGCCAGAGAGCAAGCCTTTGATTCATGTGGCGATGATATCATGTAGCCTGGTGGGTGTAGCTGGGCCCTGGGCATGCATCTGGGAGGCACCTCATTCCCCCAGCACTCCCTGGAGCCTCCTGGGCCCCACTGGATAATTTCCTGGTAGCACTGATATTTTTACCTTTAAATTTATACATTCAGCCCAGAAGCCACTCAGCTTCCCGGAATTTTTATTAAGAATGCCCTCGGCAATAATTTTCAGACTTCATAGCCTCCGATCAGGAGGAGAGAGCTTGATATTCTGGTTTTGTTTCTGTTTGAAGAGCATATGCCCAAAGGAATTGTATGTGTCCCAGATTCAACACAGCTGTTAATTAGAGCTGAGAACACTTGGTCGACCCCTGTGTGGCTAATTGCTAGAATTGAGAAGCGTCTCTAAGGGCCTCATATGATAACAACTGAAAATTGTACTGAGCATCACCTAACACTTCTGGAACCAGTTCAGGACGGGAAGCAATCAGCTCCCTGCGGTTCCTGGCGCGGGAGAGGCAGCTAGGTGCTGAAGGAGCAGTACTAAGGATTCTCTTCAGTGATTAGAACACCCACATTTCACTTTGGATGTGTGACTGGAGGCAGTGTGCTCGGAAGGGCTTATCAGAGAGCTCAGCACTGTGCAGCACAGCGCACGTGGCCTACTTCCGAGGGCTTTGGCCAGTCCTCGAACATCTGACCCTGGTTCCAGGGCCATGGCCACCTCCAGGACAGTTCTGGGGCACCGGATATGAGAAGACTCCTGTCGCGACCCTGGACCAGCCTCCGAGGTGCAGCCTGGTGCAACTGCCTGTCACCCCATCTTACAGTGACAGCAGTCCAGCTCTGACAGTGAGAGAGATGTGTGGGAAGCACCCCGTTTCCCACCTGGTACATGTGAGGCGTTCACTTCCCCGCCCTCTGTTTGCTCAGTGGGCAGAGAAGACAGTGGAAATAACCAGAAGCAGAGAGGTTGGCTGACACAGAGGGCGAGAGCGGGGCCTGGGTGGGAAAGAAGGGGAGATAGAGGTGAGAAAACTAAAGCTGAAAGTCAGAAAGAAGCCCAGGAGGACAGCGGTTAGGGTGGGGGGACTGAAGAGACAGTGTGGGCAGGGGAGGAGGTGTGAAGGGGGAAAGAGGAATGTAGGAGAGGAGAGGAAAAGATGGGTCAAAAGGAGCTGTGAGAGAGGAGGCCCCTTGTCCTGTCCCCCCAGGTCCCGGGAGAGAGTGGGAATCGGCAGAGCTGACCGTGAGTGTTTTGGCCTTCTCAGCCAAGAGGCCCAGAGCATATCCCAGATAGTTCAGTGCTCTGGCTGACTCCACTCTCTCAGCCTGGCCCAAGGAAGGTCGCCTGGAGCCAGCAGTGTAAGGAGAGATTCGTGATCCCTTTTCCAGAAGACACCCGACCCACGGGTCCCATTCTAGGAAGTGACAGCGGCACAAAACAACTAAGAGTCAGCCTTGTCCAGAGAGGAGGAGGGTGAGACCCAAAGGGAGCTGGAGGAAAAGAGATCAATGTCATCTTCTTCTAGATCCAGATTGCCTGTGAGGGAACCCTGCTCCAGGGACAGCCGGGGACCCCACATATCCTAGGTTTCCAATGGGACCTTCCTCCTGCTAACAGACACTGGTCGCTAACGAATAGGCATGGAGGGTGCTAGTGCAGACAGCACACCGGGGAAGAAAATCTAGCACACAGGAACCACAATGTGCGATTCAGAAGAGCATCAGATGGTTCCTAAGGGGGCAGTGCAGGCTCAGAGGCTGCAGGAAGTGCAAAGGGCGGCCATGAGGGCTGGAGGAGTCAGGGAGGGTTCACAGCGGAGGTGGGGCTGGAGGGGAAGCAGAGGCCTTGAGGCCACCCCTGTCCAGCGGCAGAAGTGCCTTCTACCTGCTCTCACTTGACAGGAAAGCCCACACTGGTCACAGTGCTTTATTGCCGTGCTTTATACAGAGCTTTGTATTTTGAGACTTCTCATATCAATTTTCATAATTGCTCCTCACAAGGCTTTTAAGAAATATGTTTTGTTTTCAGAATTGGGAAATATCTTGGATTTTATATAGTCCAGGCTCCATGCACATTTGAAGAAGTAGTTCCTGATAAGGTCAAGTGACTCACTCGGGGTTAACGCAGGGTTAAGTAGCTCCAGGACCAGAACTCAGTTCTTATTTTGCTACTTCAACAGACTTAGCGAAACCATATAAATGCAATTTTGTCTTTACGTACATGGAATTATTTCTCATAATAGAGACCTATGCTTAAAAAGAATAATTTTATGTTTTATTTCCTTCAGGCAAAAGAAATACATGATCTTTATAGGAAATTGAGAGAATACAGGTAAGACAAAAAATTAAAATCATGCATAATCACAGCATCCAGTTCATCGACTAAAATCATTAAAAGAAGGTATTTCCTTCGTTTGACTCTTTTATATATAGGTAGCTTTATCTCAGGAGCAAGTGTCTCTGGTCCTTTTTAAGGAGAAGCATGTTGGAAAGGATAATATGGTAGAAAGGGCTGACGATGTGGAGGCCAAAGATCTAGGTTCAAGCCCTGGTCAGTCATTACTAGCTGTGTGATCTTCCATAAGCCAATCAACTTTCCTGCACTTCAGCTTCTGATCTGCAAAATGATGGGGTTTCAACGATCCACTTCTTAGCTTGCTAAAATGTCTTTTTAGGGACTTCAAACTCAAGCATTGTAAGCTTAGAACAGTTCATTAAAACAAAACAAAACAGTGTCTGATGTTTTTAAAGGAATGCAACATGTTGAAATAGGCCTCTTCCTTTCTCAGGGTTTTGGCTGAGTCTCTGAAGCTGAGAACAATAGGTTTGTGTCTCCCCCACTCACACACATGCTAAGTGAGACGCAAGAGTGTCTAGGCAGGACTTGCTGAGAGAGTGGCCCAAAGCTGGTGCTGCCACGGTATGTTTGACCTTCACACACCTCCAGGCTTCACAAGAGAAGGCTCGGAGCAGGGACCTAGGGCCTGCCTTCTGACGCCACTGGAAAAATGTCATTCTGGAAAGGCTGGCTTGTTGTACCTTGGGCAGCAGAGCAAAGCCGGTGGGTCCCAGAAGGAACAAGCTGCACTTGCAGAGACAATAGAGAAGTTTGTGCCAGGAAACACGAGGAGAGTTGGACTTGAGTTATCTTATAGACTCTAAGACGCCCTTCGAGATCATTCCACCAGAGGAGACACTGTGTGGGGTGGTCTGCTGGAAACCAAACGATAGAGGGGGAACTTTAAGAGCCTAGCTGATTTGGGCATTGTCCAAGCAGTGCTATATAGTAGGTCATCCAGGGAGAAAGGATCTCTAAACAAACCCTCAAAAGACCACACTAGAGAAACACCCATGATTACAACGGCAAGGACCACAGAGGACCTTGCCTCATCCTCTAACCTCCCCTCTCTCTCCCTGGGCCCGGCTAGCACAAGACGAAGTGAAGCAAAAAAGAAATGACTACGGACTCCCTCTTCATAATGTTTGCAAGTCTAGTTTAGGGTCCATTCTAGTGGAAGAGAGAACTTGAATTTGGGTAAGAAATTAAAGTTTTGATATTGGAATGGACCGAACTTTTTAGTAGCTGAAAGTAACCAGAAAACCACGGGTAGGGGAGACAGGTTTGGGAGAACAGTTCTTAAGGGTCAGTCATAAGGCAGGACAAAATTGTTCCTGCTTGAATCTTCCCAAGTCCTGCTTGTTTAGTGTATCAGTCACAGGAAGATAACTTTGGTGAGAATTGATTGCAAACGCAGGGTGGGGGGTGGAGAGATTGGTGGCCAGATCCCAGTTAAAAGATTGTTGTCTAGAAATTAGGCAATAAGGCAGTGAGGGCTGAGGGTATTTCTGAGGTGAATCTGTCAGGAATTAATGACCGCTTAGATGTAGAACGGAAGTCAGGTGGATGACTCATGCAAGCTTTTACAGTTTCTCGCCTGAGAGACTGGAAGATGGTGACTTGATGGATAGCGATGCCACTTCTACAGCTAAATATGTGTTCTAGAAAGATCTCACGCTTAGGTCAATGATGCCACATTTTTGGAACTCTTCAAGTGAGTTCTAACTGAGCCAATGGCTTTGGAGCCAATTTATGAGTCACATAAAAATCAATCTCATCACTTTTCATTTATCTATTTTCATTTAATCCATCATTTGACAAACTTTTGTTAAGTGTTCCCGCTATGTCATGCATTGTGCTAGTCCCTGCAGTGAAAAATGAGCAGGATATAAGCTCTGTCCTCTAACTGCTCACAGTCTGTCTGCTCCATCTACTCCAGTTAAATATTGGAGCAACGCTGGGGTATTTTTTGTGGCTTTATCCCACTCCAACTCTCTTACGCCATTGCTTTTTTGTAGAAAAGAGCAGAGCATTATGTAAATTGGGTATGTGCTGTCTTAAGTACATGACCTTATTTCCATTTGTCCATTTTCAATTTTGGTTTATGTCCTACAGAATTTAGGCTGTATGAGAACATGGTCCAGAAATTTAATCTTTGTCCAAATTTTCATTTTCTAAATATAAGCAGACACTCAGAATCAGTCTAAAAATTATTGGCACAAAATGTACCCAAGCAGGCCCATATAACTGTGCTCTCTCTCGATCTTTCTACCTCTCACTCTCTCTCTAACATACGCGTGCACACACACGTGCGTATATATTATACCACTAAGATTTTGTTCAGCCCTGGCTGGTATGGTTCAGTGGATTGAGTGCTGACCTGAGAACCAAAGGGTCGCAGGTTTGATTCCCAGATCAGGGCACATGCCTGGGTTGCAGGCCAGGTCCCCAGTAGGGGGCGTGTGACAGGCAACCACACATTGATGTTTCCTTTCCCTTTCTCTTTCCCTTCCCCTCTGTCTAAAAATAAATAAAAATCTTTTGAAAAAGAGATTTTGTTCAGTCTGGTAACAATATATGTCTAGGATTCAGGATATCAAAGTTTGGTGCTAAGTCTTTTAAGGTACATAACAATTAGAAAGATACAGTAAGTGGCTCATTCTTTTCAGAAGTCTACAACTTAGTAGGAGAGATAGATACATTTATAAACAGACAGATATAATATAAACTATGAAATAATATAATAAAAATAAACAAATTAGCCCGGCTGGTGTAGCTCAGTGGATTGAGCGTGGGCTGGGAACCAGAGGGTCCCGGTTTGATTCCCAGTGGGGGCACATGCCTGGGTTGTGGGCCAGGACCCCAGTGGGGGCCATGTGAGAGGCAACCACACATTGCTCTTTCTCCCTCCCTTCTCCTCTCTCTAAAAATAAATAAATAAAATCTTAAAAAAAATAAATTAACAAGGAAGAAAGAATCTACAATAATGCCTTATACTTATGTTGCTTGTTTTTTTTTTTTTTTTTAAGATTGTATTTATTTATTTTTAGAGAGAGGAGAAGGGAAGGAGAAAGAGCAATGTGTGGTTGCCTCTCACATGGCCCCCACTGGGGACCTGGCCCGCAACCCAGGCATGTGCCCTGACTGGGAATTGAACCGGGACCTTTTGGTTCCCAGCCCGCGCTCAATCCACTGAGCTACACCAGCCGGGTGTGTTGCTTGTTTTTTTGACCTCAGGTACAGGAAATCTGAGTTAATCATACTCTTCAATTTATTCAATAAAATTCTTTGAGCACCTACCATGTGGCAGGCACCTTTCTAGGCACCGAGGACATGCAACTTTCTTCAAGTTAGGGACACAGTCAATAAGTAAACAAATACCGGAAAGCAGTGGCAATGGAGAGAATTAAAGCAGGAAGAGGAAGTTATTCAATGGCTCTGTAGCTGAGTGATCAGAGATAGCTTCTCTGAGGATGTGACATTTAAGCAAGACCTGACCGACAGGAAGGAGCCCACCCTGAGAAGGGGGATCAGAAGGATAAGCATCTCAGACCAGGGGAACAGCCACTGCAAGCAAATGAGTTCCACGTGCTGCAGAGACTAAAAGAAGGCATGTGTGCCTGGAGCACTGCGGGCCAGGTGCTGAGCCTGGAAGGAGACGAGGTGGGAGAGGTGGGCAGTGACCAGATAACCAAGGCTAAATTTTAAAGTCATATAAAGTTTGGCTGATCCTTCATTGCACATGCACACACATGCATGTGCACACGCACACACATACACATAGAAGCTTCCAAAAATGTGTCAAGCATTGGCATCACTACTGGAATCTGTGACTACTTTGGAAGAAATAACATTCATTTGGATCAAGTTTAAAGACTCATTATTTTATGTTCACATCTAGTACTTAATTTAACTAGTAAAGTGTAAGAACAAAAGATAGTTGCAAACTATAAATGAACTCCAAGCCTTAAAAATGTTATCATTGAACAGAGGAGAGGCAAAGCCATGGGCTCCTAAAGAACAATCTGAAAACAAAACGGCATTGTAGCAAGCAGGGCGGGTGGAACAATGCCAATTATGGGATTGTGTTGAAGAATGGCAGTTTTTGCTGTGTTTTTCATTAGGCTAGAGAAGATTAAGCCATATTCTTATCATTGGTTCTGGATAAAGCCACTCTCTTATTTTGTATTGTCATTTTTCCCAATTCCCACTCCACAGGTATCTCTTCTAATATTTTTTGGAATATATGTCCTGAGATGGGTATGTATCTTCAATAAATAACATGCGTTGTTTTCAATGAGTGTGATTTTAATTAGCCAATATGGAATTGTTCTACGATATTGTTCTGTCTCATTTAATTACCCAAGAGTATTTTTAGAAGTCTATCCACGTTGCTGTGCATATCTCTAATGCACCACTTCCAACAGCTGCAGAGCATTTTGTGATAGGACCCCTCGTATTTTACTTACCCGTTCTCCTAGCGATGGACACCAAGGGGCCGCACACAGTCTGTATGCAATGGACAGTCTCATAAAGGTCGCCCTGGGGGCCGAGGTTGCAGGACCCTGAGGACGATTCTCACTCAGCGCCTCTTGGTAAGGCTGGATCGCTCCCCCAAATGAATGCACTAGTCCACATGCCCATCGTATTTTCCTAAGTGATTCATACAGAACACAGTGAGCCTCATACACTGAGATGCAGTCAAGGTCAAACAGATAGTAAATCTCAGGATCAAGAGCCAAACCTTCCAATTCAGTTCTGAGGCTTTTTCCATTGGGCAAATGCCTTCCTGAGTACACCTACCCTTACCCACTTACCCACGTACATGTGCTCAAACACAGACGCAAAGTTTCACTCAGTTACTCCTTCAGTGATACCATTATCCTTCACTGCCCCTCTTTTTGAAGGGCAGTTACAGGACACACTGCTTTTTGTCTTCATGAGGTCAAGGTTTTACTTCCTTTGATCATCAAAACACCTGTGCTGAGCAGGTATGCATTAGGAATCAGCTCCTTCTTTTCTATGAAGGAACTTAAAATCTAATTTCCTCTCAAAACCACAGTCAACATTAATTCAGGTTGCAGATTTTCAAAAACTTTCTGTGGTTCTATTTTCTTGCGCCTACGTTTCATGGCTTCAGAGTCCCTCTAAATTGGTCATTTTACCTGGTCCCTGGTCCCTATTTCTGGAGACTACAAACTTCCTCAAACTTCAGGGCCCAAATACTGGAGTCATTTTTGAAGACAGTTGCCCCCGTGTGTGCACAGTGATTTCGTTGGGAGCACGATGTTCTCTGAGCAAATATGGCAGAACCATAAACTAGGTCAGTTTTAGCTGTGACCATTTATGCCCTGGGGTTGGAAATAATTACTTTCTTAGACATGTGATTCCCGAACAAAATTTTTAAAATTTTAAAGTTTGATTTTTTTTAAGGTAAAATAAAAATTCTCTAGCAGAAATGCATCAACAACATGTTAAGGAATGGATGACAAAAAATAACCTCCCTGCAGAGTGCATGAACATGGTGTGCAGACTTGGAAAGGGAGAACTCACCGCAAGTCTATGTGAAAGGGAAGGACATCAGCAATGACCTTGGGACCCAACTTTTGACATGACTGGTATCGAAAGGCTGTCCCACAACTTAGGTAGAAATAATAAAAATTAATTTATGCTTCTGACGTCGAAGGAGCAATATTCAGACTAGTAAAGGGTAGCTAAAAAGAGAAGTTAGACTGAAGATACACCTATGTAACTGTTCTCTCTCAAATTTAATCTTTAATCATCTGTTTCAGTAATAACCTGACTGTTAGGTATATATATATTTGTAATAAACTTCTTTTGTTTGTTTAAAGAGAACTACTCTTAAAAAGAATAAAAGGATGTCCCATACATCAAAAAACTATTTGACACTATTAAGTAAAGAATTATTTCAAAAGCTTACCATTGACACTCGTCTTCAGATCAAATTAATTTCCTAAAGGCAAGTTACAAGCGAGAAGAATCCAGCACAAGATATTCTTAACATCTTCCTTTAGATCCTGAGCAGGAGTCTGCACTGGATACGTATCTACTCTGCACACAATCAGGCGGAGCCCACTCTTTCCTCTCAGAAAAGAAGTTGTCCTAGCTCCTGAGGGAAGAAACCACTCAGTTGCTTCAAAAGAAGACCGTAGAAGCTGGGACTTATCCCGGGGCAGGTCAGAAGCAACCAGGACTGCAAGATGGAAGCTGAGAGCACTGGCAGATTTTTACACTGGGCCTCTCAGCCCAAGGCCAAAACACCTAGGCGCCCAGGGCCTAGTTCAGTCTGCAAACGTGTGCTTTTGTTTCGGCTCCAGCGTGATGGTGTTTGTTTAATTTATTTGAACATCTTAGCTGAGGCACGAAGTGGGCCCCAGCGACCTCCACTCCCAATTGTTTTCATGCCCCTAACTCCTTTTGGTTACCTCTCTGGCCCTGAAATCTATCGAGTCTGCAACCACTGTTCAAATAAATATGCTGTCTTGGAAAGACGGCTTTGTTTTGTGGCCCCAAACATCTGCCTCCCGCCCGCTCCCACCACGGTCCCACACGTCCGCTGAAAAAACATGTCAAGGCAATAATGCAGATCTCAAAAACCACTGTACTCTAGAATATGAACTCCATAAGAGAAGAGACGTTGTGTTGTTTTCAGGTCTCCCGAGATCTAAAACTGGTACCTGGGAGACAGTTAAAAAATCTGTGGAATGAGTGAGTGAAGGAACTGCAGCTTCTACTCTTGGTGTCTGCAAAGCTCCGAGTTTGGAAGTGAGTTACGAAACTTCTTAGTGCTTTTCCTTCGTACGTATTTGCTGTCAATCTGAGCCAACGTACACCTTCTGTGTCAGATAAGACAGGCAGAGTTGAGAATGTGTACCTGCATACTCTGTAAAGAAGGCTGCACAAGAAGGGGGGTTGGTGTTTGACACTGGGGTGACATAACCCCAAGAGGATGGCAGGGATAAGACCAAGTCTGGTTTTTTTAATTAGTTCTGGAAGGAGAGAAGAAGGCAGAAAGGAGACAAAGAGAGGGTGAGACGTGATGATAAAGCTTCTGTCCCACTGATCCTACTGTTGATTGCCTCGTTCAACATTGTCCAGTAGAAATACAACATAAGCCACACATGTAATCTTAAATTCTCCAATGGCACATGAAAAAAAGTAAAAAAAAGAAAGAAGTAAAATTAATTTTAATAATATATTTCATTTAACCCAATACATTAAAAATAGTATCCTTTGAGTATAGACACTAGCTGCCTTTCAAGTGCCCAACAGCTGCACGTGGCTAGTGGTGACCTTACGCGCCAGCAGAAACCTAGAGCTCCCAGGGCCTCCTAGCACCCTGCTCAGGGACCAGAGCCTCCAGCCAAAACATTGTCCTCCGTAACTCTGGGTTCTCCTGCCATTCTGCTTCCCTAACCAGACAAAGTCTTACTTGCTTTTTCCATCTCGTTTTCTCCCTGGCCCCAAAGAAGGACCTGACCTTCAGCACTATGCTTTGTTTGACCTGCTCTTGTGGCAGGCAGTGAGATTTGTCCCCGTCTCCCTGTTTCATCTCTGCATCCCTGGCATTCCTCACTCTGCCTGGCGCATCTAACTGCGCGTCTCTCGTCTCTCGTGTGGGTGGCTGCAGGGCACAAGAGTGGGAGGGAGGTCCAGAGGCCGCAGCTCTTGGTTTCGAGGAAGCGCCTTCCTGGGTGTTGCTGGCAGCGGAAGGAGCTATGTCACCAGGCCAGTTCTGCAGTGTGTTCCGAGACTTGTTACTGGATGCTTAGCCTGTAGCCTGTTCTTCCAGCCTGTCTGATGCTTATAAGAGCTATCTAATAATGCCCTTTCTGCCTAAACTAGTTAGTATGGGTTTTATTGTTGAAACCAAGAACCCCACCCAATTTTACTTGACTATAGTATCAGTCTTAGGGTTTTGCTGTACTGCTTAGCGTGCTCTACCTCTTTATCTGATTTGTCAGCTTTAAATGAAATCTTTTGACATCCTGGCTACAAAAAATTAGGAAATCAGCATATTCAGCCTCCTCAATTTTTTATTATACAATTTCCCTCTGGCCCCAAAGTTCCCAAGTTTGATAACTTCTAGGTGATTCTAATGACCAAATCCAGACTTCTTGGTGCCCAGTGGTCTGCGTATCAACCCCACAGATGGGATTGTTTTCATGCTTGCCCCATAAGAAGGAAGAGCCATGGGGGTGAGGGTGGGGGAATCCTTCCAGTGAAACCCAAACCCACTCTGTCCAGCCGATTACCCAGGCCCGGGTATGTCTCTCAGTGGGATAATGAGAACGTAGAGGTCTACTCACTTTTTTTCTGCTTGCTGGCCCCTGGCTTGTACGTTTGGCCAGTCAAATCTGACCCTCCAGTCATACTTCACGATGCTGAGGAATTCACTCCTCACCCTGTTCCACAGTCGGAGGTGGAAACGAAGCGACTAGCCTTGCACTGCCGTGAAGATGATTCCTCAGGATGGAGAAGCCCAGTGGTCACCAAAGAAGATCTCCACGACTGCAACTTCATGAGCTAAAAAAAAATCAGTGGAGAAATAATTCCTGTAAGGGAAATCAAATGACAAACTGGGAAAAAATATCTGTAATTTACATCACAAAGGGCTTATTTCCTTAATATAAAGAGTGCCTGCAAATCAGTAAGACTAACGCCCAATAGGAAAGTGGACCCACGATATGAATAGACGGTTTATAGAAAAAGAAGTACAAAGGGAACACTAAGCCAAGTGATCCTTAAACATATGGAAGGAGAAAATGTTCTTTTAAAGTGTGTGAATATTCTACTTTCCCCTCTTAGAACAGCAGAGAACACAATGTGTGTTAGATGGTCCGAGGCGTTGACAGGACCTGAGGGAAGGAGCGGGCAGGAGCATCACTGGTACAACTTCTAGGGAGGGCAATTTGGTAACATCAGTTCCAATGATAAAGACACATGCCTTTTGAACCAGCATTCCAGCATTGGGGCTTATTCTGCAGATACACTTGCGCATATACCAACCGAGTTATGTACGCTGGCAGCACGGTGAGAGCAACATATTTTAAATCACCTGAAAACAACAAGGAGAACAAGAAATGGCTCAGCTGCTTATCCCCTGAACCTTGATAAAGATGAAGAGCTGCTGCTTTCTGTGGTGATGATCCAACCCGAGGAAGAAAGGAGATCCATGCAGAGAGATTGTGTATTGCAGGCAGAGCTGGCAAGACTCAGAAAGTATAAACACTAGTGGACACCTGAGGTGCAAAACCAAGAAGACCTTGCTTGGAATAAGACTGCGCAGGTCAGCTGTTGAGGTTCCCCTGATCCATTTGAGACCACAGAGGGGCAGGGGCAGGGGCAGCAGCGAGGGAAGAAAGCTGCAGACCCACTAGCCTGGCATAGTGACCGGGGTAGAGGGACAGCTGTCAGTGACGAGCTGCCCTGCAGCTGCTGACCTTCTTCTCTGAAGAGGAGAAAGGCTACACCAGCTGACCCAGGCACGCCTGCAAACCCTGCTAGGATTGTGAGGGCTCGTGAGAGGTTTGGTACCCCCCTCTGGTCCCTTTCCCACAAGTACCATATTTTTTGGACCATAAGACGCACCTAGGTGTTAGAGGAGGAAAATGGGAAAAAAATTTTTGAAGCAAAAAATGTGCTAAAATATTTAATGACATAAATAACATAATATTTCACCAATGTAAATGTAAACAGCCAGGTAAGCTACATTCAGACTATAAGATGCACCCCCATTTTCCTCCCAAATTTGGGGGTAAAAAAAGTGCATCTTATAGTCTGAAAAATACGGTATTTCAGCCAACAGTTGTCTAGGCAGCAGAGCCTCCAGGAGACACTACTGGTATTGCATTCCATGTGCACAGCGCCCCCCTGGAGAGAACGCGATTTGGATGTTGTTCCTTGGACAGATGTACAGTGGGTCAGCCCTGCAGGAAAAAAGTGCCCTTACTTAAAGGTGGAAATAATCAAAAGGGAAATAGCACAGATGTTTGCAAAATACAAAACAAAGGAGGAAATCCATAGGAAAAATGATTGGCAGATAAAGAACTACAGCAGAAAAATCTTGCCACAAAGCCTGTGAAAATTATGACCAAATAAACTCTAGAAACTAAAGAAAAAACTAACTGCTAGAAAAATAACCTGTCTATAAGAAGCACTCAAAACAGAGGTACAAGTGTTCAGGGAGAAAATGGCAAGACAACTGAAGTTTAAAGTTGAGTTAGCATTACATTTTTTTTTCCTTTGAGTTAGAATTCATATGCGGTAAAGTCTTAGATGTATACTTTGATGAGTTTTTAAAAGGTAACCCCACCCAAGTAACCAGCATTCTGATGCAAACATGGAACATTACCAGCACATAAGAAGGCTTCTTCCTGCGCCCTCCCAGTCCAAGATAATTTGACTACTGTCATCGACCATCAGTTTTCTCTAGTGCTAAACATTTTATAAATGATAAACACACAGTAGGCACTCTTACATGCCTCAGTCCTCTTGTGTTACATTACATCTGTTATGTTCTTCCCCACTGTTGTGAATAGGAGTAGTTCATTCTTTTTCAACACTACATAGTATTCCATTATATGGGTGTCACTATTTATCTATTAACATTTGAGTTGTTTCGCATTTTTCGCTATTATGAAAACAGCTATGAACATGCTTATATGTGAGGAGAGCATAACACAGAGGACGAAGAAGCAGCAACTTTTCAGGACTCTGGACAAAAGCTGAGAGCAAAGCTTGTCGGAGAGAATCTCCGAAGGAGGAAGACCATGGCTCTGCACTGAGACACTGCTAAACTGAAGCAGCTAGACCTCAGATGGGTTCAAGGGCCAGTAGGAGCCAAAGGAAGGTGAATGGCCCAGGAAGCACCATTAGGCCCCACCTGACTGAGAAAATCAGATCTCAAGCCGTAGACCCCAGACTTCAGCTGTGAAAACCATGAGGCAAAGGGCACCCAGGCAGCCTTAAGATAAGCAGATAGTAGAGAGCATATCTGAAGTTCAAACACAGGGAGTCCCTTCCCCCATCACCACAGGGGAGATACAACAGCTCCTCTCCCCCTATAAATCCAGATCCAGCTTAGGAACCGCAGGAGGGCACAGAGTACTTTTACCCAGTAAAAATAAACACTAACATATATTAGGTGCTTAGTATGTGCTAAGCACAGTTATAAGCTTTTTACATGTATTAACTCATTTGATTCTCAAAAATATAAGAGGTGATATTATTATTACTCCCATTTTAAAGATGAGAATACTGAGGCACCGACTGGTTGAGTAGCATGCCTCGGGTCACGGAGTCAGTGGTGGAGCTGAAACATAACTACAAGCAGTCTGGCTCCAGAGCCCATGCTCAAATCATTACAGAAATAGATTATTTCAACCAGTCAACAAAGATAAACCTGAATTTTTATAAATGCGGAACTGGTGAACTATATTATGTTATATCCACGTGAAGAAGTTTCATGTGCCCATTACAAAGAAAGAGGCAGCTGATATGGAATGATCTCCAAGATGTATTAAATGGGGGAAAAACAGGAAAGCAAGTTAAAGAAAAGTGCGTTGTATGTTACCTTTATAATCAAAAGGATTTGTGAACACATAGGCTTGTACCTGCATAGAAATTTCTGGAAATAAACTCCAAAACTCACAACTCACAGTAGTTGCTACCTTGCAGAGAGGGGCCAGGAATCCCAGTGATAAGAGCCGAGGAGAAACTGGCTTTTCATGCTACTCCTTTTAGTGCCTTTTGAATTTTGTACTATGTGTGTGTTACCTAATCAAAAACACATGACTTGAATTAATAGATAATAAAGAAAGCTGAGCGGCTTCCCAGGGACAGGGGATGATAAAGTCCAGCTCTCTGATTTGGGTGAGGCCGGAAGAAAGTTCACTAGAGATAACTCCACAAGTGAAAGGAATTTCAGAGGGAAAAGAGCAAACATGACAGGACGTTTAATTGGGAGGTTTGATGGATGCACCAAGTCTTGATAGATTTTGGATTCCAAAATGAGGTGTGAAGCCATATGGAAATTTCAAAGCAGGTGCCAAGAACAGGTTTGACTACTGACCCACACTCAGGCCCTGAGGTGTTGAGAGAGGCAGGTGGGAGGATACGGGAGGAGGGCTTCTTTAGAGGGATCTATGAACCCTTCTGCTCAAAGGTAGGGGAGCTTTAGCAGGGCCCCCTGGAGACTGACTATGCACTCCTTGCAGGATTATGGGGCCTCTGGCTGAGAAAGCTCAAGGGGTAAGGTCGCAAAGAAGAGGGAACCAGGTGCCCCCCACCTGGCTCTGCTCCCCAAGATCACACAGCAGGACTTCCCCTTTTGCCCAGAGGACATAGGTAAAGCATATCGACAGGAGTGGTGCCAAGAGGAGAGCAGGTGCAGCCAACCAAACGTAAGGGCAAAGGCGTTGTCGGCGAAGCCCCGGCAGTGGAATGTACGGACCTGCAACACAGGGAATGTAGTGGACCTGCAAAGCTGCCTGGGAGCGTGCTTCTAACATCGCTAGCCCCGGAGAGGGGAAGCCAGCCAGTACTAGTGAGTAAATAGTTTCGCCCTGGTCCCTTCTCGCCTTCCTACCCTGTTCACTCTGTCCTGGCTCCCGCCTCCTGGCAGAGCTCCTGGCAGTCAGCAGATAACTGTGGGTGGGGGAGGCTGCAGTGAGCACAGAGAAGCTATCTTCTCCTCCCGCCTGCCTCTCCTGGATCACAGACTCACCTGCAACAGGCCCCAGCTGAAGGAAGGATGAGGTTACATTTGTGGCTTCGGGCCATCCTAAAGATTTTTCTTAACTGAGAGTGACCAGAAATGTGATGGACATGCTTGAGTCTTCTCCCGGAGGGGAAGGCGAACGCTCTCCCACTCCACAAAAAGCTTTAAAAGGAGAGTGGCAGATAAAAATCAGGTCACTTCTGTGATCACAAAGCACAAGTCCTGCTTATTCGACCAGCCGGTTCCACAAAAGGATTCATTAACAAGAGTAAATTCAAAGACCGAAATACAGCAAGTGCTTTTTTTCATGGTTGTTCATTCTAATGACTGCTTATCGCGAATGCTTAGAGAGATCTATTAATACACATAAAATGCAGAGATTGAGCAAGACCTGTGCAGACATCAAGAGAAAGAATAAAAAGGCTACACATACTTGTGACTTCTATCAATTATCCTTGCTTGAAGAAGGCCATGTATGATGACAGAGTGTACACAGCATTTAATATCAATACACAAATTAAAATCAAAGCCAGTGGTCGCTGCTCACCTGGATCAAGCTCATATAGATGACTTAATTACACGCTCATGCCCATTATTCCACACGTAAGGAGGAATACTGAGTCACTCTTCTCTATTTCCACCATGCTTCTCCTGGAGCTTCTCTCTTAAACACTTTATAAATTTATTTATCCAAACAAGCCAAGGAAAGTTGTCTGTGCCCCCATTTTTAGTTCACAAGCTGTCTTCTGCAGTATTTGGGGCCAAGCAACACATTTTATTTCTCCATGTAAAAATAAGGCTTAATTTTCTTGAGTCTCAACTCTTTGCCATCACATCCTGAAATGCAGATAAGTCTGTGGAACATAATGTGCGCCGTTTGGAGACAGGTCACCAAAACTGTGAACTCATTCTTTGTTTTAGTATGACGTAATAATCTCGGAAAACATGGCAGGTGGCACCCAAAGGCGGCTGTTCGTTCACCTTTCGCTGAAATGAGCTGGTGGGCACTCACAGGTATGAATCAGGGAGACCCAGGCTGGCTATACCACTCATAACTCAAGTGTTAACTTTTAATCCTCATAGATTTTCCAAAGACTACACAGTCGATTGCACAGGCACCTGCGTTTTGTCTTTGGCTTCAGAACAATATACATCTGATTCTTTTGCAAAGCATGACCATCTTCGAAGCCAAAACCCCGTTTTGGAAGTTTGGTTCTCCTGAAGTGGAACTTTGCGTGGGAGTGGAGCTCTGCCAGCGGCTGGAGAAGGTCTCCGTGTTTGCTGTAAAAGGGGTGCAGTTCTTACCGGATGAGTCTGTGAGCTCAAGTTTCCCAAGTGTTTGCACATCAGACAAGGACTCATTTCCTAACATACAGGGTGGGGCAAAAGGAGGTTACAGTTGAGTTGTATGGAAATTCATAAAAATACAAGGATAAACTCTCCGTTTCAGGTGCTCACCACTGTAAACCTACTTTTGTCCCACCCTGGAGAGAGTCCCTACAAAGAATAAGAAGACCAACCCACAATAGAAAGATAGGCCAAAAAAAAAAAAAAGCACGAATAATTCCCAGAAAAGGGAATCTAAGTGGACCTTAAAAAAAGAAAAGATGCTCAGCTTCTTCATCATAAGAGAAATAAAATTTTAAATGACAATACAATACCACTTTCACCTACAAATTGGTAAAAATCAAAAAGTTTCTTGATCCATCGCAATGGGCAGGGGTGTGGAAAAGCAGGCACTCACACCTGTTCCACTTTCTCAAGGGGGCTATTTGACAACGTCTATCACAATTACGAGGAAGTTGTGTGTTTATTCAAACTTGCAGAACTGCATACTAAAAAGGGTAAATTTTGCTGTATATAATTATAACTTAATTTTTAAAAGTGAAAAAGTTGATATTAATTCACAATAAATCCTATATTGCCTGTAAAAAGAATGAGATGGATCTATACCAATTATTAGCCTATAAATTCTATAATATTTAAAGTGAAAAAAGCAGCCTGCAAAATGATATGTGTAGTACATTTCTTTCAAGCAAAGACAAAGACATACTTACTCGTGTGTTTGCCTGTGCACAGTCTCCAAAATGCACACACACCGTGGCTGCTTCCGGGGAGGGGACTCTGCAGTCAGAGGGTCGGGTAGACTTATTTTCACTGTACTTCCATAATGCTTGGTGTTTTTTTTTTTTAACTATGTACATATACTACTTTTTCAAATGCAATAAAACCTTAAAAAGTGGGAAAAAAATACAAACATACATGTGCTCAACCCAAAAACTTAACTTCTAGAAATTGGTTCCAAAGATACACTTGCTACATGTAGACTGGTGTGGTTCAAGAGTGCTCACGGGAGCACTGCATATAACAGCCAAAGACTGGCGACGACCTAAGTGTGCGACCAACGGGACACTGGTGAACACAAGTTACTGTGAAATTGTGGAATACAGCAGCCCCCCCATATCTGCAGCTTGTGCAATTTCAGTTACCTGTGGTCCACCACGGTTTGAAAATATTAAATGGAAAATTCCAGAAATAAACAATTCATAAGATTGAAATTGAGTAGTGTGATGAAACCTTCCGCTGCCCTGCTGCATCCCACCAGGCTGTGAACCGTCCCTTTGTCCAGCATCCCCACGCTCCTGCCCTACCCACCTCTTAGTCACTTTGCAGCATCCTCATTCATTGGACCGACTGTGCAAATCACAGTACTTACGTTCAAGTAATGCTTGTTGTACTTAATACTACTGCATTCGCATAACTTTCATTATGATATATTGTTATAATTGTTTTATTTTATTATGTTGCCTAACTTATCAATTAAACTTTATCATGGGGATGTATGTGCAGGGAAAAACATGGTAATACATAGGGTTTGGTACTATCTGTGGTTTCAGGCATCCACTGGGAGTCTTGGAACGTAACCCCCACCATGCAGATAAAGGGGGCTACTGTACTTAGATGCTAGAAGAGAAAGAATGAGAAAGCTCGTTGTGAACCAAAATCCAAGTACATAAGTACGTGATGCAAGATATCTTAAGTTGCCGTAAAAGGGGGAAGATAAACGTTCATTTGCTTAAATATGCATAAAATCACCTTGAGAAAATAGGTCAAAGCATACAATGGATTGCCTCTGCGGACGGAAACCGGGCATCTGGGTACAGGAACAGGAAGGAGAGATTTCACAAATATTGTTCGCACTCTGATTTTTGAGCCATGTGAAAGAATTACCTATTAACGCAAACTCTAGATCTCCCTGGTGTGGTATTACCAATATTGATGTACAACAGAGGAGCTCACCATGAAAATAACCTTCGTGTGGTACAATGTGCCCCTTACCACCATAAAGAAGTGGGATCCGCCTTACCATTCACTCCCGAAACGCCCTGGGCCTGTTCCTGGGGAACATCAGCAGGACAGACTGGCTGGTCAGTTTTCTTGCAAGAACACCTCTGCAGCCGATTATAAAAGGTTTCTCACCCTTTATCAAGGACGTGGATACCTGGGGCGGAAAGCTCAAGGTCACCAGAGCGAAGGCTGGAGGCACCGACTTAGGAACGAAGTTTTCTGAAGTGAACAGGTAACCATTTCCAGGCACACCTGGCGCCCAGCCAAGCTCAAGCACAGCTGGTCGTGTGGCCAGGTCTGCCTGTCGAGCCTGTTTCCCAGGACAGAGCTGCTGGAGGAATTCAAGCTTCAGTATGAGGCCACCACTTTTTATAAGTATTATACGCGTATGCATACCAGTAATTTATCAATTTCTCTAAATATCTTCAAAACTATTTAAGTCCATGAAAATGAGACATAACTTAGATCCAAAAAGAAAATAAATGTATATGCTCCGTGCTGAGGAAACTTCCTCCAGAGGACGTTGCCACAATGATGATTAGAGCACCCAGTATTAAGTATGTAATACTGAGAATACTAATTTAAATTCTTCGCTATATCATATGATGAGTGGACATTATTATTTGAAGATAATAAAAATATGGCACATAATAAATTATAAGTGCATTTATTCCCTATTTAGTCTATTTCATACTAATTTTTATCACACTTTCAGTATCTGAGAATATTTCTTGGTCATAGGAGATTCTGAACCTAAAGGTCAGTGAGAAATCTTTGGGTAGCAAGTAAGAGAAAATCTGATCCAAACAGTGGCTTAAGCAAAACAGGAACTTCCTCGATTATGTAACTGAACAGTCCAGGAATAGGGCTTGCTGCTATGCTGCTGTCGTGGATAAAAGGCTGAAGTGGATCACCAGGGCCTCTCTCTCTCTCCCTCTCTCTCTCTCTCTCTCTCTCTCTCTGTCACAGCTCCATTCTCAGACAGGTTCCCACTCAAGATATCAAAATGGCTACAACAAATCTGGGCCCTTACGTTGAAGGTAAAAATCTGTTAAGACAGAGAAAGAATCTCTCCCCCAGACGTCCCAGCAAAAGTATCATTACTTCTCACTGGTTTGGAATGAGGCTTCTATTAATCAATCAGTGTGGCCAGGGGAGCACAATATTTGGATTGATTCAGGGTGCCTGAGCCAGAGGTGAGCTCCAGCCAAAGGCGCTACAGTGGGGAGGCAGGGATTTCCACAGAGGGGAGCTAGCACAGGGACCAGAGCAGGGTGGCGGCAGGCTGGCCAGTGAAGAGAACAGCTGCCAACAAACAGCTGCAGCCTGAGATAATTGTGTGCAATGGAAATCTGATAGGGACGAGGACCTATTGAGAACAAGAAAAGCACGCTGAAAGAGAGTGGGGAATAGGAGATGTTTACATCCATCACTCGACATTAATATTTTACATTAAAAGAGTCATTGTTTCTGGACTGGATGTGCAATTTCCAAAAAGAAAGAATAATTCATGTCTCTGGACTGGCTGTGCAATCTTAAAAAGAAAGAATAATTGCTTTGTTCTTCAGAACTTAACAAACTCTTCACAAAATAAGCTTTGAGAAGAAAATTTTATCCTGAGAATGACTGCACATTAAGATTACTCTTGTCTAAAAGCATGTCAGAAATGAAAGACAGTGCTGGGAATCGGCTGCTGTCAGCCCTAGGTGGAATGTCTAATTTGGAAACGACTCATTCCTTTTCGCACGAGGCTCTGCTATAACGTGCCAGTTGGAGGTGACTTGTGCAGGTGCAGGGGTAAGGTAAGAGCTGGAGCGAAAAGTTGGGGTTAGAAGCAGAGTGACTTTTAAAAATAGTTTAAAAGTCAGTTTCTATACTCATCAAGCAGTTAATAGCAAGAAATTTAGTCCAAGAATTCTTCTAAGTCACTGCAGAGAATTAATAACTATCAGAGGAAGAACAACATTTTACTAGTTTCTGAAGAGGCATTGTCTTGCTCTTGGCTCAGGGCCGGGCGGACTTAGCGTGTGTAATTTCTCCTGAGCTCCTCTGGCAGGGACTATTGGTAGCCTACCCAATGGTTCTGCCCCACTTCTTTCTTGCTTAAAAAATAAACACACAAATAAAATGAAAGTCTTGTTTCGACTATGCAACCATGTGCCCAGCTTCAGGCTCTAAGTAAATGATGCCACTCTCATTTCCCTTTTGTCATTTCTAGCGATGGTCATGTGGTCAGGTTCTGGCCCAAGACTCTCTGCAGAGAGCCTCTGTGTTTCTTCCTGCTTAAGGGGACTTAAAAGAGAAAGAGAAAGCCCTTTTGCTGTTCTTCCTTCCTGCATGGGACTCCGAGCTACGAGGCTATATAATGTTTAGAGTCGCTGCGCC